>APFE030952379.1:0-21063 GCA_000404065.3 Pinus taeda | reverse complement strand
AAGAAAAAACATTAATACAATATTATTATGTAAAGCCATACAAATATGATATAATTACCAATTCAATATAATAACAATGAAATTTAAAGAAAATGGAAGATCACTTGGATAACACTTGTTGAACCATTTGAAAGTTGTTTGACTAAAGGCAGGTTTGAAATAGTAATGAAATTAGTGTTATGCAACCAGTTGATTTGAAAGTTGTTCGACTAAAGGGAGGTTTTAAAGGGAGGTTTGAAATAATAATGAAACTAGCATTATGCAACCATTTGAAAGTTGTTTGACTAAAAGGGTGTTTGAAATAATAATTAAATAGTTTCATTAGAGCAACAATATGATAATTTTAAACAATAACTAAATTCATAAAAGGGGAAAAAATAAGGACATATTAGATTTAGGTTTATGTAAGATTTTCGAGCTCTCTAGGTAGAGTACACACCAATAAATCTATTGACCTCTCACTAAGGATAATTCCAATTATCCTGGGAACATGGAGTCATATGTAACTAAACACTATACTGACTAAACACTATACTGGCAGCCAACGTTACTTTTAAAATGCTATAAATATTTAAGAGAGGCTTGTCCTAGGCACTTCATGTGTATTTGTGAAAATACATTCATTACCTCATCTTTGATGGCACATGCTGACTAGGCATTAATTCAAAAGCATGAAATGCTCTACTCTACCAGTGTATAGGCATTACCTTTTTTGGTACACCCTTTTTCGGTACACAACACTACACTTAAAATTAATATCTTACAAAATAAATTTTTGTATTTTTAATTTTAAGTATTATTAAGCTTATAAGTATATTTTTAATCATAAGGATTATTAATATTATAAGTATTATTAACATTGTATAGGAAAAATTGCAAACTTAAAAGCTTCTCAGAAATGGGAGCAAATGGGAGCAATATCAATGAAGAAAATGTCTATACATAAAAAGCTTCTTAAAAATTAAAAGCAATCATTCTTAAGTAGAAACGAGGAAATAATAAGAAATTGTAGTGTCAAAAAGGAAGATACGGCGTCAAAACCAAACAAAACATGGTTGCGCTTCTTTAATTTCGCTATACACTAAACTGGATAGTGAATCTAATTGGATAGTGAATTTATAATTAAGGTTAAAAAAAATAAAAATGTCATAACAAATAAAGCTCCTATTTATGTGAGGCTTCACCCTGTTTTATGTTAGGCTTAAGGACAGTTACCTATCCAAATAGGAATGGCTACTATATATTTTAAAAACAACTAAAGTCAACCTATCCTTTGGAATCTTATCGGAT
Organism: Pinus taeda; assembly: GCA_000404065.3. NCBI lineage: Eukaryota > Viridiplantae > Streptophyta > Pinopsida > Pinales > Pinaceae > Pinus > Pinus taeda. The sequence continues at coordinate 19,773 of APFE030952379.1, read as the reverse complement.
ATGGATATAGCCTGCAGGTTCTTATAGTAATCTGGGATTAAAACAAAATTCAATAAAGATGGGAGTGAAAAACAAAAACAAAATTCAATAGAGATGAGAGAGGAGATTTAATATAGAGATAATATATCCCTGAAAATATATGATGTGATGGTATGCAGTTGTAAGAATTAAACTAAATAAAATATATTCTTTTCCATAATAATAATAATAATTAAACCCAGAATCAAATAGTTAAAAGCAACCAGGCCTTGGCCTAAACAAGTTACCCTTGACATAGGTAGATCCACAATCAAAAAGTTAAAAGCAACAAAGCCCAAAACCATTAATATGGTGAAAAGCATGGGTAGATCCATTTTCCCAAGTATTCCGTTTACATGGGCATTAGGTGCATCACGTTTTGTATGTTTGGGAGATCTGGATTTTAACTTGAGTAGACATGCAGTACAAGTGAAGGTGGGCATGGAGGGACGGAAATTGTACAGAAACACAAAACCCAACAATTGCGTGACTAAAGTAAAATGTCATGCTAAGACTGGGAAATTTCTCAGTGTATATAGACACAATATACATGCAGTACAAGTGAAAGTGGGCATGGAGGGACGGAAATTGTACAGAAACGCAAAACCCAACAATTGCATGACTAAAGTAAAATGTCATGCTAAGACTGGGAAAGTTCTCAGTGTATATACACACAATATATTTCTATAACTGTGATTATAATAGTCATTATAAAGTTCTAAGTGTATATAATAGACTACACACTGCATACACTAAACTAAACACAGAAAACGAAAAGTTGGCTTTGTTCATCAAGGACGTCCGAGGCTTTCTTTATTCCGATGATGATTATTTTATTGCAACTTTCAATTCAATAACCAACTACTATTCTCGTGCACATATTCCTCATGCATGATAATACATCTTTTTTCAAGATGCCATGCATTTTGTTACAAGCAACATGTTTATAGTTGATACTACATATTTCTCATGCATTGTAATACGTTTTTCTTCAAGATGCCATGCATTTTGTTACAAGCAACACGTTTATAGTTGATACTACATATTTCTCATGCATTGTAATACATTTTTCTTCAGGATGCCGTGCATGACACTGGCCTGTTATAATCAATATGTTTATAGTTGATATTACTAGAGTTGTTGAGGGGGTTTTATTTTTATTTTTAGCATAGATTTTGGAATTTGATAGACATAAGTAAAGTCTAAACTTCTGAAAAATGGGGAGCAATCATTCTGAAATAGAAATGAGAAAATAAAAATGGGGAGCAATCATTTTGAAGTAGAAACGAGAAAATAAAAATGGGTGGCAATCATTCTGAAGTAGAAACTAGAAAATAATAAGAAATTACAGTTTCAAAAAGAAAAATATGGCGTCAAAACCAAACAAAACATGGTTGTGCTTCCTTAATTCCACTTCGTCATTTACTTCTTGTAAAAATGAGAAGAAGAAAAGTACTTCATATTCAAACACGTTTGACTATTACAAGAAAATTTGTTCAAAGTTAAACACATTTAGCCATTGACTTAGGTTGAGCATAGATTAAATTTGGAGCTTTTTGAAATGATAAGACACATGAATCAAATTTTCAAAAGATAAGCCTAGAAAGGACACATGAAAACCAGAGGACAAGAAACTGTGTTGTCTGTCAAATGGGGAGCAATCATTTTGAAGTAGAAACGAGAAAATAAAAATGGGAAGCAATCATTCTGAAGTAGAAACTAGAAAATAATAAGAAATTACAGTTTCAAAAAGAAAGGTATGGCGTTAAAACCAAACAAGACATGGTCATGCTTCCTTAATTCCACTTCGTCATTGACTTCTTGTCAAAGGGAGAAAAAGAAAAGTACTTCAAAGTCAAACACTTTTGACCATTACAAGAAAATTTGTTCAAAGTTAAGCACATTTAGCCATTGACTTATGTTGAGCATAGATTAAATTTGGAACAGGTTTTGAAATGATAAGGGACATGAAGGCACATGAATCAAATTTTCAAAAGATAAGCCTAGAAAGGAAACATGGAAACCAGAGGACAAGAAACTGTGTTGTCTATCAAACTGTGATGTTCATTTTTATTTACAGTTTCATTTTTATTTAGTCACAATAATCAGTGAGGTGTGATGGTTTTTCTTACTCATAGTGATGACTGAGACATGATGCCACTGATAGCATTGAGCAAATCCAATTTTTAGTAGAATAATAATAAGAAATTACAGCGTCATGGCATCAAAACCAAACAAAATAGGGCTGTGCTTCCTTAATTCTACTATTCCACTATAGTCTGAACTGGATAGTGAAGTGAATTTTTTAGTTAAGGTAAAAGAAAAATTATAACAACTAAAGCTCCGATAAAATTAAAAAGTTGTTTTATGTTAGGCTTCACGACAGTTACCTATCCTTTGGAATCTTCCTGGATATAGCCTGCAGGTTTCTACAGTGATCCAGGATTAAAACACTAGACACTGAGGCATCACATTATATGCAGGCTTTTATAGTGATCCGGAGTTAAAAACAAAAACAAAATTCCATAAAGATGGGAGAGTAGAGTTAATATAGAGATAATATATCATTGAGAATATATATAAATATATAATTAATGCATATGATGGTGTGTAGGTGTAAGAATTAAATAGATGAATTTGAAATTTCTTTTCTTATTTATTAGAATCACAATCCACAATATAATTAGCAAACTAAAATATATTCTTTTCAATAATAATAATAGTTAAAAGCAACAAAGCCATGTATTCTCTTGGATAGCTATATGGGCATTAGGCGCATCACGTTTTGTATGTTTGGGAGCTCTGGATTTTAACTGAGCAGACATGACAAATGCAGTAAAAGTGAAGGGACGGAAACTGTGCGGAAGCACTAAACCCAACAATTGGTTGACTAAACTAACATGTCATACTGCACCGTTTGCCAGACTGGGAAAGTTCTGAGTGTGATATAATAGTTTATCACGCTGCATACAATAAACTAGAAATAGAAAATGAAAAGTTGGATTTATTCATTAAAGATGTCGCTCCCATGATCCCAGCTTGCTCTGATATTTTTTTAATTTTGATTGACACGTCAACTTCAATCCTAAATCCCTACAAATTACAGGGGAGATAGTGACATGGTCTGCATGTGCATTTCATAGGGAAGAAATTAGCACTTTATAGCTTATATCAGTTTAGGGATAGACTATCAATCAAATCACATCACATGCGGTGGGGATATCTGAGATCAATATTATTTTCAATATTTCAAATAGACTATTGTACAGAGGGTACAGAGTTTGAATTTGCTGAACTGAAATAGTCAATTCATGCGGGGATATCTGAGATCAATATTATTTTGAATATTTCAAATCAACTGATGTACAGAGCGGTACAAAGTTCGAATTCACTGAATTGAATTGAAATAGTTACTTCAGATCGCGCTGGGAGAGGAGTTGGGTGCATTAATATAATTGTTGAATTATTCATCCTCCTCTCGAACACCCGAACACCCTGGGAAACTATGAGTTACTATGAATTATTCTCTCTGCATGAAATCCCTTTATTTTCTCCCTTAAATATCTCTTTATTTTGTCAAATTGACAGGACTAAGTCGAATACTAGAGTTTTAAAGAAAAATCGAAGAGGAATAGAGAAGAATTGCGGTACTTAATTAGTGAAAAATGTGCAAGTCTCAGCAACATTCCGACTGCATATGGTCAGAGATATGGATCTTGATCATTGCGTAGTTACTTGCATCTAAAGGAACACATCAAACCCTAAACGCTCGAATAAATTAAATCACTTACCATTGCCATCCTTGTCAAAGAGGCTGAAGGCCTACTTGAACTCAGAAATCTGCTCTTCGGTTAATTTCACCGCCATAGTATTCGATCGAACTCTTCTGAGACGACTAAAGTTATTTCTATTCCTATATCTGAGATCCACCCAGTTTCGAATCCTGTAGAGAGAAAAGAGAACTCCTGTCGATTCCTCCGAAGAAGGAAAACTATTTGAACTTACGATGCCAAAACATAGGCAAATATATATAGGGGTAAGGATTGGAGCCCTGAAATCCGGGTGTTGAGCGTGAGGTTTGACCGTTGGATGCACAGTGGAGATGATCGAACCGCTTAGATGCGATATACCCTCCGATTGGAGGGGAGCCTCAATGGGAAGTTGTAGGTGAGAGTTTATTTAAGCTTTCCCAATACAAAATTAAATGGAATGCATTTAGCTTAACTAAGGAGTCCTACATGATATTTCTAGTTATAATTGGCAGATGCTGGATTCTTGTGGGAATGAACTGGATTGGTTGTTAATAATGTCTAACAAAAAAAACTTATGTTATTTGAATTTATACAGGTGACACTTCTCTTTTGGGATGAGCTTTCAGTGAAACCATTGTTCACCACAAGGTAATCTATATTTAGCTTCTCTCTTCATTTTGCAACATGATATTTTTCTGAAACATTGTTCTGGGTCCACCGCAAAGTTTATGATATTGTTGTGTGTGGCTTTCCAAGGAAAATCCATATTTTCACAACCCAAAATACAGGGTGTACTCCGAAAAATGTGGACTGGATAACGTTCTTATGCCATGGGGACACGATGAGTATATGTACCTGGTAATATACTCTCAAAAAATAAGCTAAAAGATCATTTCATTTCATGTGACCTACATGGAATATTTGATTGTTCATTGCCTCCGGTTGCTCTCTTCATCATACGATTTCACTCTTTCTACGTTAAGCAAAACAAATTTGCATTTGCTTTGGAAACCTGAAAAATTATGATTTCACTGGACTAATAACACATCTAATGGATGACGTATTTGTTACATCTCTGCATTGTGAAGGTTCCTACATGCTCGTGAAGGTTCCTACATGCTCTTGCTAAATGATGAAGATAAGTATATGCTCAAGTGGGTTAAAATATTCAAATATTCTGGATGATAATTCTCTTCCCTGCTTCTTGGTTCGCACTGGCCGGGCATTGAGGCATCCATTGGCGGCTTCTCAACACCGCTAAGGAAATGACCAAAAAACACAGTTACCCACCTGAGGTTGCACACACTACACTCTATGCTAACAAAATTACCAAAATATTCTTGCACCAGCAGGGCATTGAGGCATCCATTGGCCGCTTCCCAACGCCGCTAAGGAAATTAACAAGAAACACAGTTATCCACCTCAGGTTGCGCACGCTACTGTTAACGAAATTGCCAAGAAATGCAGTTACACTCAATTCTATGCTAAGGAAATTAGCAAGAAACAGACTTACCCACCTCAACTAATTAATAATATACAATAAAGATATAACACAGCTGTCCACCTCAGGTTGCGCGCACTACACTCGCACACTACACTCTATGCTAACGAAATTGCCAAGAAATGCAGTTACCCACCTCAGGTTGCGCGCACTACACTCGCACACTACACTCTATGCTAACGAAATTGCCAAGAAATGCAGTTACCCACCTCAGGTTGGGCACACTAAACTCTATGTTAAGGAAATTAGCAAGAAACAGAGTTACCCACCTCAACTAATTAATAATATACAATAAAGATTTGTAAATTCATCTCAACACATCTGCAGATTTTATAGCCCTTTATCAGGAAGCTAGGGAGAACCTTGATGAGATTGAGAGATCTATAGATTTTAAGTTTACGGCATGGTTTTAACCATTCTCTAAATGTGGGTTGAGTCAATAAGCAATGCAGTGAAAAATATAAGCAGGGTAATCTCCTTAATAAATCCAGGAGATAGCTAAAGGCAGCGACAGGGCAACCATGTCCAAGGCATAAAGGATAAATTGAATTAATGTGGGAGAGCCAGAGGCAGTGATACAAGGGATAAATTCAATTAGTGTGGGAGAGCCAGAGGCAGCGATACAAGGGTTACAGTGATTAATGATACAAATTTAATAAGGCAGATACATAAACTAGGGTCAAGCTCGTTAAGCCAGAGCCAGAGCCCCATCCATACATAGCCCTCTTAAACCAATTAATGAGAATCTAGCCATTACCGATCCATGGTTTTAGCCTATATTCTAGGCAATGTTGGAAATGCCAGTTAAATGGTTTTTTAATCCTAATGAACTAAACGGCAAAAACAGAGATAATAGATGTGTGTTGAACCAATACAGTGAGTGAAAGAAACGCCGGTTCATCTACTTAATGCATCCACTAGAAACAAATCCATTAATAGATACCTGGATTCTATCTTTTCGTCCCTCTTTTCGTCCCTTGACGGTTTGAAGTATAGCAACAACAATGCCCTTATCCTTCTGTTTTTCCATAAATTAGGATTTTATGGCTGAAGAGTTGAAATAAGACAAAATAATGAGTAAAACCAGCGCAGAACAGAGATAAGAGGAAATGCTAGAATGAAAAGAAAGTACACTAGTGCAGAGAGATCATTCATTTATATTAATACTGAGATATGATTTATCTCTATGGGCAAAAAAGCTGAGAGAGCTCACTCACCCAACAACCATTGAATAGTTGTTTTTTTTTTTTTTTGAAAGATGTTTGCACCTTCCAAGAATGATGCAGGCGTCTCCCTTGCAAAAATATGATCCAAGTGCCTGTAATCTATTCCATCCTCCTCCTCCATCAAGCATTGACAACACTAACTGAGACTCAACCAGACTCAAACTCTGACTCAAACACATACCTACACCGACTCAGACTCACCCAGACCATCCAAACAGAAACAAACCAGCAATCACAGACATATCCGTGCAGTCCAGATGATGAAAGGAGGAGGAAGATAAATGTTTATATATACAGAGCTTCTTTCACCGACCTCCAACGGATTCATAATTCATAATTCGCAGAGTCCCTCTAGAATCATCCTAGAAGGCATCACTCACGCTTTTAATAATGCTTTTGAATTTTAATTAAATCATTGCTTTTTCATCACCACCCTTTTAAGAACACTTTTGAATTTTAATTAAATCATTGCTTTTTCAAAGATATTTGTGAAGTCCCTCCAGAATCATCTTGGAACGCATTACTCACGCTTTTGAATTTTATTTAATTCATTGTTTTCTCAAAGATATTTCAATTTTTTTTTTTTTCAAATTAATATATGCCTTCACTCGAAGCTATGAGTCTATTTTATTTATTTTTTAAATATTTTTTAATATCAAAATATATTTAATTTAATGTTTTATCTCGTAATTTGTATTAACATAAATAATGTTTTTTTGGGTTTGTTTTGTATTTTATTTATATGTGGAAAAAGTTAAATTTTCAAGTAAATATTTCATTTTAATTAAAAGTTGTATGTGTAAATACTTTTTGTGGTTATGAATATAAAAAAAATAGTTTATATAATTTATAAATAAAATATTTGGAAAAAATAAGTTAATTGATAATGTCATAATTGTAGTAAAACATTTTTTTTTTATTTTTAAACACATACATATTTCTCATAGTTTTCTACTGACAATGCTATTACTAGCATTTGCACCAGATATTGCAAAGGAAACACTATAAGCCATAAATTGAAAAACAATTGTGACATGGGAGTGGGAAAATCTAAAAACGATCTTACCTTTTTTTATAAGAGAAAAAAAACATCAAACATTTTCTAGAAATCATATCTCATGACCTTGCATCTCTGTGTCACATATAAATATAAAAAAAACTCACAAAGTAAAGAAACTTTTACTACTACAACTCTGTGTTCTTCCAACTGTTCTGAAATACTATATCAACTTACATAAAAATTTTCTTTAGAGTCTATTCTTCACAAGAGATATTCTTGATTGCTCTAAATATTCATCTTGAAGATATGAAAAAGACATGACAAGTACAGACAATTACAAAAAAAAACAGCCAGATTGCAGAGAACAGTCCTGTACAGACCATTAGAAATGGATACTCCCGAGCTGTAGATACTACCGTTTTTGTGGGCTTGGTAGAAGAGCTTTCCAGGCAAGCAGTAACATCCCATATTTGATAACCGATCTGCCTCTTGATTCTGTTCTTTACAAGAATTCAACAAATTTCTGATACGTTTCATCCAAAATGTGAGGGAAGGTGGTCCAAAAGAAGACTTTTGTTGTACCCTATTTAAAATCATCTTTGACTCACCAAAAACATATAAGTTCTTTTTTGCTAGCCAATGAGAAGATAAAAGAGCCCCAAAGAGCTATAAGCTCCGCTCTATTGTTAGACCCAAAGTCACCATTCCACCATAAATAAAAATAGCTACATGTCTTTAGAACTAAAAAAAACCCCACCGCCACAAGCCCTATAAGTGTATGCCTCCATAAAAACATACAACTAGATGATTAGTCCATACTTCCTTGTGTTGAAAGGACTAAAAAAGCCCCACTGCCACAGGCCCTATAAGTATATGCCCCATCAAAACATGCAACTGGATAATTAGTCCATACCTCCTTGTGTTGAAAGGGTCTCAAAAAGGTCTTAAAGGAGTCTTCTCCGACATAGGACCAATATCCAAAGTCAAAGAGCCGAGATATTTCATTGTTGATATCACATATATTTCACTTAATTTTATTGATATGTTTGGCCTTAGAAACCTTCAACATACTTTCCTAACTGGCTATGTCTTCAAGAGAGATCATTGAAGGCTGTGATACTCGCAACTTGGTGCAAAAACAATACAGAGCTTCGTTGGTACTTCATGCATTATCTATATGTTAGCATACAATAAATTTATTTTATGGACATATAATAACATTTAAGAAGCCTCCATTGGAGTCTTCGGCTACTGTTGGAGCAATCAATTCATAAAATAATCTCCTCCCTAAATTTTAAATTAGTATCCATACTACCATTGTGACTTCAATAATTTGTGTCTTAATTTGAATGGATCTACGTGGGTTCAACAATTATGTCAACCTCTTCATCATAATGTGATCCAATTCCCAAGATGAATGCAATAAAGTGAGGAGTCGCTCATGAAATATTTAAAGCCTATTTCCAGAGAAAATTCCAAATCGTGACAGATGCATGAACAAATGCCAAAGGCAGAAACTATACCATATATAGCCAATACCCAGTCTCAAATTGGAAGAGATATTTTAATACTATGGTGAATTAGAAGTGTAAAACATAACAAAGGGGATTCTGAGTTTTGTCCCAAAAATTGCAACAGGGGATTCTGAGTTCAGTCTCAAAAATTGCAACAGCCTGTAGAGAGTGATTATATTGACGACTCGATTTATGATGGATTGTCTACAACTTCCTTTTTTTTATAAGAGAACAAAACGATCTTACTTTTTTTTATAAGAGAAAAAAAACATCAAACATTTTCTAGAAATCATATCTCATGACCTTGCATCTCTGTGTCACATATAAAGTCTCAAAGAAACTCAGAAAGTAAAGAAACTTTTACTACTACAACTCTGTGTTCTTCCAACTGTTTTGAAATACTATATCAACTTACAAAAAACTTTTCTTTAGAGCAGATTTTCTAGATTGTTCTAAATATTCATCTTTTTTATAAGAGAAAAAAATGATCTTACATTTTTTTATAAGAGAAAAAACCATCAAACATTTTCTAGAAATCATATCTCATGACCTTGCATCTCTGTGTCACATATAAAGTCTCAAAAAACTCAGAAAGTAGAGAAACTTTTACTACTACAACTTTGTGTTCTTCTACCTGTTCTGAAATACTATATCAACTTACAAAAAACTTTTCTTTAGAGCCTATTCTTCACAACAGATTTTCTAGACTGTTCTGAATATTCATCTTGAAGATATGAAAAATACATGACAGGTACAAACAATTACAAAAAAAACAACAAGATTGCAAAGAACAACCCTGTACATACCATTAGAAATGGATACTCCCCGAGCTGTAGAGAGTATCATTAATGTGGGGTTGGTAGAAGAGCTTTCCAGGCAAGCAGTAGCATCCCATATTTGATAATCGATCTGCCTCTTGATTCTGTTCTTTATAGGAATTCAACAAATTTCTGATAAGTTTCATCCAAAATGTGAGGTAAGGTGGTCCAAAAGAAGACTTTTGTTGTACTCAATCTAAAATCACCTTTGAGTCACTCATTTTAGGATCATGGTTTGGAGAGATATTGGCATGCAAAACTTCCATCACCACCACGAGGGTAGAATCCTCTAGAAGATGATTCGTTACCCGATGCGTAGACTATCTTCAAAATCTGGGCAGTAGTGCATGCATATGCAACAAAGTATTTATCGCTTGCAAGAATGTATCCTGGAATCAATCCTTGGTCGGCAATTCTTGTGTGTCCTAGAGTATTCCTCAAATTGGAGAGCCGCAATGTGAAATCTGAGACTTTGTATGGGTATGGCACCACCCAGTCATCCTTTTGTTTAAACAATAAAACACGGATAACCGCGTCCTGTCCCGATTCCACTCCAAGAAGCCCTACTACCAAATGTATATTCGTAGAATATACAACAAAACAAATACAACAATAGGATTTCAGATAATAATTATTTGACTTCGCTTATGCTTGTCCGATTCCAGAATTTTCCATCCTTAATTGACCTAGATTCTAGAATATGGCTTAAATCAGTCAAATTCAAAAATATCCAGAAAAAATCTAACAATATTATATATCTCTTCATTCATTGGTAATGCAAAACAAAACGTAGCAGTGATTTACCCACTTGGCAGTGGGGTGTTTAAGCTAAGCATTGGCGCCGACATAGATAGTGAGTCCGACATAGGGAATCAAATAACTTGCAAGCAGATAATTGAGACTATTAGCGTATGGATTAAAAGGAGGCGACAAAATGGTATTCAATGCAACGTTGATGGTTTTGGAAAATTTTGAAGCACTCAGATCAGTTGGGGTCTAGGAAATCCGGGCACAGTTTGCTTCAAATCCCTGCATTGGATACATTGAAGAATTAGTACAAATATTATGTTTTTATAGATACTAATTTAATGTAAAATTTATAGCGGTAGTAGTTGGAATCCATCTGGGTCAACAAGATCCATCTAGATAACAATTCCTCTGGATTAAAAATAAATAAAAATAGCAATTCTGAGAGCAAACTATAATAACAGAGGAACTCATGAGATTACCTGAGGTGACCAACTTCCTGGTCAACAAATTCCTTGATGACCTCTAGGAGGAATGGATCGAGGTTAGCCTTTTGTTCGCCTATGGGAGGTGGTCCACCGCTTATGAGCTCTGGTGCAACCTTATCCAGTCCATAACCAAAGACTGACCATAGGAAAAACTCAACTTCCAAGTATTCTAGATTTATAGGAAATTCAGGTCAGTCTACATCCCCTCCTTTAACTAGCACAGGGGTGGAATCTAATCAAACTTACCTGCAACCATTCAGATTTCTTATGAACGGTTTCATGGATAACATAAATATTTAGCACTTGGAATTAATGCAGTCTACACGTCTAGGATATAAGATAGAGCATAAATGATTGAAAGAACTTATGAAACATAACCAGAAGTGTCACCTTCTTCTCCATTGAATTGTCATATCATCAATTAGGTCTTGCATCCATCCATTTAACAATTACAAGTAAATACATGAAATAACCATGACATGAACCAGTCATTTAACCATGCTTATAACCAGTGTTAAACCATATAAATATCAGAGATATGATAGCCATTAAATCCATATATAAGAAAGTACAAAAGTAAGAGAACTTAGCTTTTATTAATCATAGGCAAATCCGACTAGGTTCAGGACTTCCACGTACCACCCAACCATAGACATGGTTGAACCAAATATCTCTTTCATCCAATCACCCCCATGACATATCCCAAGCATGAATGTGCGATCTCATAGAAAAACCAATCCAAGAACAACCAAGGGAATCCAAAGGTTAAACCACCTCCACTGTCATCAAACTGCGATCACACCAAAATCGTTGCTCTGATCATAACCTAACCGAACTTGGAATGCCATCCGGAATCCATCACTATTCTTGAGGGATTTTCCATATCCTTGTCTCTCAGTCTTTACCGTAATCAAATCTTGGATCATTAGGCCCTGAACTGAGACCAATCTCTCAGGATTTACTGTAATCCAAACTTGGATCACTAAGCCCTAAAGTGAGATTTCTCCCTCAGGATTTACCATGTGTCCTGCCAAAACTGGTCAAGGGATTCCTAGGCCTTTGGGAATGAAACTTGAGACCACCTTCGCCCCAGATTTTGAAATCCATCCGGAAAACCAAAGCTGAAAACCAAGATAAACATCCCAACATACCATGGCATCCAAAAAAAGGCAAGGCTAAGATGAAAACCATTGTCATAACCCAACAAAATCATGCCACCGACAACAAGAGAAACATACACCAACATGCAAATCCATGCATGTTCAAACCAGCTAGGAAATCACACATGCAAAAGGTTACCTATAAGTATTCCTGCTGAAGTTGCTTGATCATGCCTTCCTTTCCTTGAGAGAGAGAGAAAATAATGAGAGAGCTCCAAAATTGAACTGACAAAAGTTTAGAAAAAGTTTTCCCACTGATCCTCATAAGCCTTTTTATTAATGAGGCCTCTAATTTCTTCATTTTCCATTATTTTCCTTAATTTCATCCTCACATGCAACCTCTGACCTTTCACCTTACTTTTCTCCTAATTTCCTTTATTTCATAAATAAATTTTCCAAAAATGCATTTTTTTCCTTTTAATGCCTTTGCCTTATCCTTTGCCATTTTTCCTTAGCCAAAACACACATTCAGTGATGCCCACTAGGATATCTTTTCCCAACATTGAGCTTGGAATAAGTGTCCCTTAACCGTGGTCTTATTTTGCCTTTATTAACTTTTATTACATGAACTTTTCACCAGGGTTGTTACATGTGACCTTTGATGAGAATGTTTCCTATTGGAAATCTAAGGAGTTCCCATGGACTCTAGTGATGAGGAAGAACACGAAGCTCCCATGTAAGAAGGTTCAAGTCCATCCAATCCTTCAAAACATCTCATAGATCATTAAGAAGAGCTAGAAGGGCCAAGCGAACTAGTGGACCTAGTTGTTGTTCCTGAAATCGGGAAGAGACCAACTTGGCTTAGATCTACCTTGTAGGAAGAAAAAGGACATGCAACAACATGTGGCATCTTCAGGGAAAGAAAGAGACTGGATATGTATTCTAGAAATGCAACATTGATGAATAATCCCATTGATTTTGAACCTTCCACCACCTATGAAGAAGCAACTAGCCAGAAAGTTTGTAAGGATGCGATGTTAGAAGAATACCAATCAATTATGAAAAATAATGTATGGGAAATTGTGCCTAGACCTAAAGGAAGTGAGTGGTAACCTCCAAATAGATATATAAGATGAAGCATGTAGTGGATGGAAATATTTACAAATAAAAAGCGAGAATCATGGCTAGAGGTTTCTCCCAAAAAGAGGGAGAGGATTACGATGAGACTTAATTTTCTCCAGTTTCCAAGTACACTACTATTAGATCTATTATTTCTATTTCTTCTTATATGGGTTGGAATTTACATCAGATGGATGTAAATATTGATTTCCTCAATGTGTGATTGAGGAAGAAGTGTACATAGAACAAGCTCAAGGTGTTTAGGTTCATGGAAAAGAGTCTCACATTTACATATTGAAGAAATCCTTATATGGCCTAAAGAAAGCACCTAAATCCTAGTATTCTTAAATTGATAGATACCTAACAAGACTCAATTTCTCCAAAATTGATGTTGATCCAAATCTATATATCAAGGTTGAGAAGAATGAACCTATAATTTTATTATTGTATGTTGATGACTTATTTCTGACAAGTGTAGAGCATCTCATTATTTGATGTAAGAGAGAGTTATCTTATAAATTCAAACTAAATGATATTTGTTTGATGCACTACTATTTGGGGCTAGAAGTATGGCATAATCCTAGTGAAATATTCCTTGGTCAAGGAAAGTATATTATCAATATCATGTGGAAGCTTAGAATGATGGATTGTAAATCGTTGACAACTCCCATAGTGACAAATATAAGAAAGTTGAGAGACTCTGAGTCGTATCTAGTAGATCCATCCATGTACTGGAAGTTGATTGGCTCACTGATGTATTTGTGTAATACCAAGCCAACCATTTTCTTTATAGTGAACACCTTCAACCAATTCCAAATGGAACCAATACATGATCATTGGATTGTAGCAAAGCATGTATTGAGATATTTGTGTGGTATAGTTGATTATAGTGGTTTAAGATATGTCTCAAATAGTGATATACAAGTACAGGGATATACAAATGCAGATGGAACAGGGAAGACAGAAAGAGTACATCCAAAGGTTGCTTTAGTTTGGGCTTCACCATGATTTCGTGGATGAGCAAGAAGAAAACATATGTTGCAGTCAACGCTGTCGAGGAAGAGTATATTGTAGCTAATTTAGCAATTTGTGAAGTAGTGTGGCTTCAGAAGTTACTTGAAATTCTATTTAATAAGGCGTTGGAACTGAACGTGATATATTGTGACAATTTGAAATATGTAAAGATTACAGAAAAATCCAGTTTTCCATGACAATTCAAAGCACATCGAGATCAAGTACCACTTCATCTATGACATGGTGTAGAAGGGAGTAGTGAAGCTCCAATATATTTCTGCTCATGATCATATTGCATATATTCTTACAAAGACTTTGTCCATAGCGAAGCTTGTATACTTCAAGGACAACTTGGATTTGTTGAGAATACCTCTATGGGTGAGGAGCGTTGATGAGATAGTGTCATGGACTAACATTCTCCCCATGTCAAGTATATTGACTCGATTTATGGAAAATGGTATGGCAAAGGACTGTGATTCTTCCTGTGTCAAGTATGTTGACCCGAATTAAGAAGATTGGTCCTCGAGCATCACGCCCATTTATCATTAGGCCCTGAATTAATCAGATAGAGTGTGGCCTTTAGAGATTCACCATGTTTCAAATATACTGACCCGAATGATGGTGAACCAAGACTAGTCTGTATACCATGTGTTAGATAGACCTAAATTATGGTCACTAGCTGATGTTGTTGATTTACCATGTTTCAAAGATATTTGACCAAAGTATGGTAATTGATTGATGTTATCGCTTCACCATTTGTCACAATTTGTTGATCCAATTATGGTGATTGAATAATCATGATGATTTGATATAACATTTTCTTTGAGAAATTTGTCAACAAAGGAACATTTGTCTAGTCATTATGAATACCTCCTTAGTTAAGAGGGAGTGTTGAATTTTGTAGTTATGGCTGATCTTCATAGCTTATATTGTTTCCCTTGAAATACATAATGATTTTGTAAGACATGTTCTTCATGTCATTTTCATTTGTTTAGCCCATGAAAGAATTAATATAAGACATGTTCTTCATGTCAGTATCACAAGAGAAAAGTTCAAAATTTGAATTTTGAATGTTTGTCTCCAAACTTGTCAAGTCGGCCCTCCCTCAAGTCAAGTCAGCGCCAATGAAGGGACACACACATTCCATAAGTGTAATTACTTAATGATAAACATGAATTGCTAAAAGAATATCTACATCATTAGAAGTAATTATGGATATTTTGGAAACTAGTGTTTGTATTTATTGCACTTCAAAAATCAATATATAATATATACATAGTTTCCATTGAAACCTTTTACTCAACATGACCATCAAAGTGTTCTAATTCAATTGTGTTTAAATTCAAAGTGTTCTAATTCAATTGTTTTTTAAATCAGAACACTTCGATGGTCATGTTGAGTAAAACATTTTATTGCCAACTATGTATATATTATATAAAGAAATTAGAATATTTTACTCAAAATAAACATTGAAGTATTTTTTTATAGCCTACATTTTACACATTAATATTTTCCAAAGTACACAATTCTTTCATATTATTATTATTATTATTGAATTCCACATATCAATTTCATATTAAAAATTGAATGAATGGCAAATATCCCTCTTATTAGGAAGAAATCATTTTTTTTTTTCTTTCAAATGTTTGTTCTTAAAATTATCTTATTTTAATATATATATATATATATAACATTGAAATATTTTATTTAACATAAAGATTGAAATATTGTTCTTATAATCTATATTTTACACACACAACATATCATTTGTATTATTATTCATTTTTTTTATGCTACATATCAACTTCAATATTAAAAATTGAATAAATGATAGATCTCTTCTTATTTTGAAACACTTTTTCACTTGGTATACATCACATATATATATAAAAGTTGATATAAGATATATTAATAAAATAGATATTCAAAAAAATTATTAAATGTTTATACTGAAATATTTTTTAAAAGTAAAATAATTATACATAAAAGTGAAAATATATGACTCTTTTATTTTTAATTATTAAATATTTATATTGAAACATTTTTTTAAAGTAAATGAGATATACATCTTTCTTAGACTTGAAAGGGAAAAAAAAATGGTTGTTTTATTTTTAATTGTAAAGTCTATATAAATTATGTTAATATGGACATTGAAATATGTTTTTATGTTATATATATATATATATAAAGAGAGAGAGAGAGAGAGCTCTATATTAATAATGACTAAAAGATTTACAGATTTACATAATTTTTCCTACTAGATTGTAATATCAAGTGAATATCAATAATAGATTGAGATGATTTTTTATTACGCTTTTAATTAAAACCCACCATATATTTATCTTAACTTGGGATCTATCAAGTTCTTTGAAATAACTTGAAATCTATCAATCAAGTTCCTTGAAAGATCAAACATTTGGTTGCAAAGCTTAAATAGATTTGAACTCTCAATACTTCATAAACTTAAGATGAAACTACAATTCTCCATATATATAACTTATCAAATCCATATTTAAGATGGAAAAAAATACAATTTTTTCGTAATATTAAACAACATACCAATATAAATATAGGTGTGCCTCCATCTTAAACATGAAAGGATAATGAAATTTATTGATAATGAATACCATTTAAACAAACTTGAATGTAATTTTTATAAATAATAATGAAACTTGAAAGCGCTCCCCATATGTGGTTAAAAATATATAATTTTAGCATTTAAATTTAACCATATTTAATTAGACACAAAAGTAAAAATATTTAACATATTATAGAACTTTATATCAATTCATAATTTTTAATTACGAGTGGCATGATAATAATCAATTCAAGTAATTTTTTCATCAGTAACAACTGTGTAAAAATGGATTGAAAATAAAAATTTAACTCTCACTACACCGATGCTTAGAGTGTCAAGATCATAGCTCCACAGAAAACCCTCTATGCAATGGATGCTTCCCCAACAAAGACCAATATTAAAGCACACTTAGATTCGAGTGTTTGCTTCAATGACATTAACTAAAGCTGCAATTTGATCCAGGGTGCTTCATAAAACCATGGATATCACAGAGCTTTACCAGAGTCACCCATTGTCAATTCTTCAACATCATTGTTAGATTGATGTCACGCGGAATGAGTCGATCTTGCGGAAAAGATAGACCTTCCTAGAATCTAATGAAGACCTAATGACAAGCAAACCAACCAGACACTATCTTTCTCTAAATGTGCTTTATGAATAATGGCAAACAAATGTGTTTAAGGCCTACCTCATGTTCAACGCAAGTTTGGGGATGCCTTCGCTCCTTTGATCCAAGTAAGTTCCTTTGTCGCAAACCTGCAAACACAAACAGGGCAAACGATTAAATAACACCTGAATAACCAGTATTATAAAACATATTTAACATGAAAGTCAAGGAGTCCATGAAACAAATAACATAATATACTTGTTGAGAAAAATGAGGTTGATTGTATTAATTCAAAAGAAGAAGAAGAAGACTCCAGGGTTGACTTTTTCGTAAATTTGTGTCTCCTGAGCCCGAAAAAGTATAAAATAATACTTGAGAGAACTGCTTGATCTTTTACGACCAAGGAGTACTTTTCGTTATTAGTGTCTTTGATCCGAAAAAGTAAAAAAGCAATCAAGGACACGTCGTTTTATAACCAATATCGAATTTGAAACGACAATCTTTTTATGCTTTTATGGTCGAAAAAGAGCTGTAAATAGACCGTCTTTTAATTCTGTTTTAACGAGCTTAAAAGAAAAACTCGGCAATCTTTTCAGGTTTTAGGAGTCAGAAAAGGGCTTAAAGGTGACTCTAGCTGAAAATGATAGATTTCGCCTGAATAATCATGTTATCTTGCACAAAAACACAAACATTACTCATACCTGCTTGAAAGAGATAAAAATGTCGCAAAAATACCTTTTTAAAGTGAAACATAAACAAATTTGCATTTATTTACTCAAAAAACTTATAAAAAGGGGCTTTTACCATTCATTTTTACCATTTGTGATTTAGGTGAGAAAATAGTGCTTTTGCTCTGAAAACTTCCCGTGAAGATTGCGGAAAATCCAACCGTCAGAATCGAACGTCGTCTTCTCTAGGTAATCCACATCATCCTCCTCTTCATTTTTAACCGTTTAATTTTTCAATTTAGTCCCTCATTTTATTTTTTGGGAGGGATTTTAGGCAAAAAACCCGCGTTCGGGGTACGCAGGCTCACCACTGCGAACCTGCGGACCCCGACTTTTTCTCCATTAGGAAAAAGCTCAGGGTTCGCACCTTCCATGTAGACAAAGTGCGGTCCCACGCACTGTGTCTAACATGTAGGGTGCCGGCCCCGCCGCGAGGGTTTTAAACCCAAAAATCCTCAAAAATGGACCAATGAAAAGTTTTTCTAGCTTTCTAAATGATCTTTTTGCTTGATGTAGGTGGTACACCATGCTAGATTGGCACGAACGAGAGCACGAGGACGTGGATGCTGCCGCATGGAATCATTAGCCTTCACTTGATGCTTTGAGGGCGTGCGGCTTATACAAATACTGGGCCATTCCGGGCATGACGGCTCAGGTGGATTTCTTACAGTGGATGGTTGACAGATGGAACGTCCAGGACCAGTGTTTCTTTATTGGCGGCCACCAGCTTGAGATCGAGCCGGTGGATATATACTTCTTGACTGGCTTGCCTAAGAGAGGTGTTGACTTGACTCTGTTCGGGACTAGGGCAGGTGGCCAGTCTGTCGATAGCCTCCGGTTAGAGTACTGCAACCGCCAGACTTAGAGACAAAGGGATAGACATAAAGACCATATCCCGTCCTGAGCTTATGGTGATTAAATTCACTGTTACGAGACTTTGCGGAGCTGCCGCATTACATGTTGCCACCGGATCCCAGATGCGTATGGCAGTTGATTGCTTTCAGGGCACCATCTTCAACTGGTGCGATGCTGTGTTGGCCAATGTGAAGGGCCAATTGACGAGGGCCAAGAACGAATGACTAAAGACTTTTGGTTATGGAGCTTTAGTCGTGAGCTTTGGCCTGGAGAGGATTCCTATACTTATCCCGCAGCACCTTACAGTTGGACCTGGGCTTCCCCGAGAGCCCAAACTGATGCGATGGGTCGCAGTCATGGCCCGTCATCCTGACGAGGGGACCGAGGTCATTCGATTCAAACCTGAGTATTTCTAATGGCTGGAGAACCAAGTTTTTTCTATTCAGGATTTCCCTTATGCTGGGGTTGATTTTCGTGGAGACCCAGACATGGCTCTTCCTCCAGGAGAGCAGTGGGACAACTCAGGTAAAATCATTTTCAACACTTTCCTAATGTTAATTTTTTTTTTTTTTTATATTGTCTCAAAACTGATAGTAATAATTTCAAAATGCAGATGTGGGTCCACAGCGACCAGCCGCTCTCCGACCTTTCGAGAGAAAACAACTAGTTACACCGGCTCCAGCCACACAGGACGAATCAGCAGAGACC
>APFE030952375.1:0-19401 GCA_000404065.3 Pinus taeda | reverse complement strand
TATATCTTTAAGAGTGGGGATAAAAGAATTCCCTCTAATTACGGGACCATTATGATTAGCCACATTTTATCCAAGTTGTATGGACTTATTTTGGAAAGGAAGATTGGCCTTTGGCCTCACATCCATGGTAAAATCGCTAAGGGTCAAGTTACGCTTCAGAGATATCATTCAATTGTGGATCATCTTGTTACTCTTAGGATTATTACATAGGAATGCCACAATAATAAAATTGACCTCTTCTGTTGTTTTGTTGAATTTAGAAAATCTTTTGACATCATTCCTATAATAAGGGTCACAGTAACAAGATAATCCTAAGAGTGAGAGTAATTCTTGCTTTTGACACCATTCCCAAAACAAGGATCAGAGCCGACAAAGGATGTCCCTTATTTCTTGACCTTTTTGGTTTATACTTGATAAGCTAAAAAAGTATTTGGAAGATGCATATTGTGTTGACCCCATGCTCATTAGTGGTCATAACTCTTCTCCTTTATGCTGATGATATTGTTCTCTTGGCAAGGAACCATTACGATATCTTAAAGTATCTCAAAATCGTCCAAAAAAATTGTTCCAAGAGAAGTATGACTATTAACATTAACAAAACTAAGTTCTTGATAATTAAATTCGAAAAGGTCAACCATCATACTTTCATTTATGAAAATACTTCTTGCATGAATTTCCTTCGTACAAATATCTAGGAACCCACATCCATCATAAACTCAATTGAAATTATAGAAATTAAAAAAAGGATAAGTGGCGGTTGGAAAGCCTACTATGGGCTTGAAAATAGTTGTAATTCAATAGATATTTGGACTTAGGATAAAAAGAAACTCCTCTTTTAGACTCTAACCACTCTTGTTATTTTATATGGATGTGAGGTATGATATTGCAGTGTATCGAAAGAGTTGCAGATGAAGATTGAGTTCATCCAAAAACAATTTATAACCTACTACCTTTAGATTAAAGTAAGTACTCCCTACCCTATCCTACTTATTAAAGTAAGTCTTTCCCCCTTTCAAAACATGGTTATGACTAGGTATCTTATGTATAAGAAGAAATTATACAACATGGATGCCAAGAGGTTTCCTATAATATTCACTACTGTTAATATTCATTTTAATAATTGTTGGCAACAACTCTTCCATGCTTCAAACAATTATATTGTGATTTCTAGTTTAAAAATATTCTCACTAGCACTTTAGTTTCCTCTCTTTTTCATTAGGGATGGAGTGTCCACTCTAAATTCTCCACATTTCAAAACCACGTGCATAATTCTCTCACTACCACTCTTTTATAATATTTTAGCTTCATCTCTCTCCAATGATGGATGGAGTGTCCATTAGAAATATTATAGGATTCAAAAATACCCATGCAATATATTTAGTGAATGTTTTTAAATATTAGATATCAATTAAAGTTTTTTAACTGAAGATACAATGGAAAATCTATAAATGGATAGTTAGATATCAATGCAAAATCTACTTTCCTAGCAACAATGCATTACTACTTCCATGAAGTCATTTCAACTTATTAACTTCATATAGATATAGATGGAGTTAGATCATCTCAATGCAGAATATTTTTCCATTAACTCTACACCTATCACTTTTTTTTCCCAGAAAAACTTTCGTAGTTCTTCCGAGTGGTCCACAAATGGTAAATTCTACATTGCCACTTCCATATATTCATTAATATATATTAACTAAATATGGATAGATAGTTAGATGTCAAAGACATTTCCACCTATATCAACTTATTACTCCACATTACCTACATTTTGATGGTGAATTATATCTCAATGTGTAATGTTTACCCATTAATGTGGCACCATTGCACCCACCTTTTTGGCCTCAACCATTCTAGACTTTCTTTTGGTACTTTCCATAATTTGTGAAACACAATTTACGGATGGAATAAACTGTTTATTAACCTTGATTATGGAGCATAACATTGGGTGAACAAAATAATCAAATCCAACTATGCAATTTCACCTGATGCTATGGGTGATAAATTTCACCCAATAACTAGATGTTTTTCACTTTAATTAAAAAAAAAAACTTGATTTGACTCATTTCCACTATAAATTTAATATTTTAGAATAAACTATTTATTAACCTTGATTACAGAGCCTAACCTTGGTTGAATAAAAGAATCAAATCAAACTATGCAATTTCGCTAGATAATTAGATATTTTTCACATTAATTTAAAAATAACTTGTTTTGACTCATTTCCACTAGTAAATTTATTATTTTAGAATAGAATATTTATTAACCTGATTAGGGAGCCTAACTTGGGTGAATAAAAGAATCAAATCCAACTATGCAATTTCACTTGAATCACCCCATACTTAGATGTTTTTCATTTTAATTAAACAAAACTTGATTTGACTCATTTCCACTAGTAAATTTATTATTTTTTTCCGAAAAAAATAAGGTGGTGCAAAGATAATAATTGCTAGATGACCACATCCATATACTTATCAACATATGTTAACGAAATAAATATAGATAGTTAGATGTCAAAGAGGTTGCCACTTACATCAATTTATTACTACAAATTAACTATATGTTGATAGTGAGTAATATCTCTTTTTTTTTTCCTTAACCATTTTAGATACTCTCATGATATTTTAGCATAATTTGCCGAATAGAATTTACTCATGATAAATAGAATAAACTATTTATTAACCTTGATTATAGTGCCTAAAAAAGAAATAAAAATAATCAAATCCAACCACACAATTTTGAAAAAAATATATATCAATTAAATAAAATTAAATAAAACTTCATATGCATTGAAATGAGAATAAATAAAACTCCATATCCATTAAATACAGCATTCTCTAACAAAACCACAATTTCAACTTGAAACATCCATAAATAATCGGATTGCTGCATTCTCTAATAAAACCACAATATCACCTTGGAACATCCATAAATAATCGGATACCTTTCACTTTAATTAAGAAACAGTCTGATTTGACTGATTTCCACCTTTAAATTTAATAATTATTTCTTTGAATAAGTGGAGACATGTAAAACCACTCTCCTTCAACATTAAAAGTATGTTAAGAATCATTTATACTGGTAAATTTACCCGTTATTTCGTTGAATCACCATTCTCGAAAGTTGTAAAAAAGCATTTTACTGGATCCCCACATCAGCCGAAACCAGGGCGTGGGCGTTCCTCACACGTACAAAGGTTTGCTCATTAAAGTTAATAGTCAACCCCGATAGGTCGGCTTTTGCATGGCAGGCTGCATATATGGGCCGCTGAAACCAAATATATAACTTGTCGTCCAACACATTTGCTCTATGCTTTGCATTTGCTCGATGCTTTGAAGCTCTATGAGCAACAAAGCGGACGGTCGGGTTGAGGTATCTCTGCGTCCATTTCATTGTAGACAGTTAGACTGTATTATTATATTTTCCGTAGAGGCGTGCAGCTTGCAGCAAGGTTATGAGGGTGCGTGGTTTGAGGGCGTCATAGTGTCCCGCGAGAGGGACCACTGCAATGTAAGCTTCGAAAGATACATAAATGAAGATGGGGATGGGCCTCTTGTGGAGAGAACAGAGTACCATCTATTAAGGCCACGCCCTCCTCCGACCACCTTAAGAAATTGGGCGGTTGGCGATCTGGTGGAAGCAAATGAAAATGACGCCTGGTGGAGAGGTACCGTGACGCAAGTTTCACCTGCGCAGCAATACCGTGTAGTATTTCCAGATACTGATTAAGAGAATATATTCCACCAATCCAATATGCGTGTAAGTCAGGACTGGGAGAATGGATGGCATCTGCCATGGTTATCGCGAACGCCGTCCCGCTCACAAGTAAACGCCTTTCTTTTTCTTTATTTGCTTCTGTGTTTATATTGAATTTGAAGTTCTTAAACCTAAAATTACAACTGTTAAGCTTACAATTCATACTTCATATTTAATATAAATATGAAATTACAAGTTTCGGAGTTTAAGAACTTCAAATTCAATATAAACACAGAAGCGAATAAAGAAAAAGAAAGACGCTTACTTGTGAGCGGGAAGGGACGGCGTTTGCGATAACCATGCCCATGGCAGATGCCATCCATTCTCCCACTCCTGCCTTACACGCATATTGGATTGGTGGAATATATTCTCTGAAGCCGTATCTGGAAATACTACACGGTATTGCTGGACAGATGAAACCTGCGTCACGATACCTCTCCACCAGGCGTCATTTTCATTTGCTTCCACCAGATTGCCAACCGCCCAATTTCTTAAGGTGGTCGGAGGAGGGCGTGGCCTTAATAGATGGTACTCTGTTCTCTCCACCAGAGGCCCATCCCCATCTTCATTTATGTATCTTTGGAACCGTACATTGCAGTGGTCCCTCTCGCGGGACACTATGATGCCCTCTACCAAAAACCGCAAGGTTGTTATTTCAAATACTCATACGAAGTATCCATGTATCAAGCAGGCAGCTTACCACCAAGGCTGCTCGCAAGTCTGCCACTACGCAGTAAACTTTAGCAGCAGCACAGCCTCAAGGATGAACACTTTCGCAGCAGTGATTCAGAAGGTTTTTAGGTCTGAGGCTGTCAGGCTAGAGGATTCAGAATTAATTATGGTAGACAGAGCACTCAGTGACTGGATAGAAAGTAGTAGGCAGAAGGGAGTTACAACTACTTTGGAGCTTACTCTGATACCATGTTAGGCCAGGTAGTAACTCCTCAAAGAAAAATTGATTCGTATATTTTATTCCTTGAGGTTGGTCTTATATACATGAGGGAGAGACTGTTCACTTCATCTTCTGATGACTGTTCATATTACTTATTTATTTATTTACATTATGTTCACCCAATTCTAATGATTAGGTGTCAACATTCGCTTACATGGGATTCCAACTAGGCACTTGTTGTTGATTGTAATTTTGGTCTAATAGGTGGAAAAGCGTCTCCGGGGTATCACTAAAAATATCCATGTGGTTTTTTTAATTTGAGGGTGAACATCCATGCCAACAATGGAGTGTATTTACATGAACCTACCTGGGTTACTCAACTTTCTTCATGACCTTCATTAGTGGCCCTAGTTAGCATTAATTTCTTAAATTCATTCAAAACCATATAAATTCAACAATAAATGATAACTTCCATTGGAATACCCTTTTAATTATACTTTTCCTTAATTATGTAATAGGGGTTATTGTTTTTAATTTAGCATTTACTTCAATCAATTAGGTCGTCAATTATACAAGCACAATGCACAAAAGGAAAAGAAACACTATAAATTAGCTTAGAGGCTAGGGGAAAAACCCTCAAGGGTAAAACCCATCAATCATTTCCTTATAGATTTTTCATCAAAAAGAGAAATTGAATTCAAACTAACCAATCACCTAAGTGTGAGGTTAGCCCTCTAAAATATATCATGTTTTGTCTATAATATAGTCAACAAATTTTCCACATGCATATCTTTAGATTTCTCACCCCACAATTCTTTAGGTTGCTCACATTACACATAAGTAATACTCTTCCTATAGCTCTTATTCCACAGAAATGGTAGTCTTCCTATAGGTCACATTACATATATATGATGGCCTTTCTAAATATCGCATTACATAGAGATGATGCTCTTATCAAAGCTCACATTACACAAAGATGATGGTCTTCCTAAAGCTTACACTACATAGAGAAAAAAATATGTCTCAAGTAGCTCAGATCCATAGAAGTGTAGTCTCACAAAACCTCATATCCACAAGGGTATAATTCCATAGAAAACTAGGATCCACAGAAGTGATGATATGAAAAGTATAATCCTCAGAAAAATGGTATGTCATAGAGAGAGAAGGTGCCACAAATGCTTGTATCATCACAAAATTATAGTTCCATAAGAAATTTGCATACCATAGAAGTATAGTGCCATAGAGAACTCATATACCATAGTAGTATAGCTCTAAATACTCTCTTGCACATGAGATGTGAATTTTTGTAGCTAAAAGGTGAAGAATAGCTACCAATATATAATTTTTTCTCATGTGAAGGGACACATCCTTTGGATAGGTTGAAGAATAAGAACATGCTCTTTTACATTTTATTTTAACCAAAATAAAGCATGAATAACATGATAGAAATCAATAATATTTTCTTCTATTGTTTTTACATAAAATGCATATTCATACAATGATAATTATGAATATTGAACCTACTTACATTTCCACCACTCCCTCTTAACTATGGAGGTATTCATAATGACTTATCTAGATATTCTCATGTTGAAATTTTTAATAAGAAAGGATCCAAATTGATAACCATCATCGATTATAACATCATCATAACAAAGATTATCAAAATACGAAGGCCTTAACATGAAAGCTCAATCTCTCCACTAGATTATACCATCATGTTAAGAGGAATTCAATAGGATGCAACCACCTCTCTGAGGCACATACTCCAACTAGTTTCACCAAAGTATGTCCTCATATGACCATTTCCTAATCCATTGTCACAATAATTGACACGAGGAAAATGATGGGCCTCCTACATAGGTACAAATCAACACCCACTTGGCCATCCTTCAACATATTTTTATCTCTCTCTGCATTTTATAACATCTTTTTGAGCTATCATGTGTTCATTAGGGAGGTTAAGGAATATTTGTCATATCATGTAGCCTAAAATATTGAATTTGCATGACAAAGAGCAATTATTGTGAAAAAGTAAGATGGAGGCTAGTTGGAGGAAATGTAGGAGACTTATTCCCTACATTAACTCACCTAAAATTCAGTTGGCTATTGGGAATTTACTACACCCAGTGACCAGGAGAATCTCATGAGACTAGATCCACTTTTATAGGGGTTTTGGAGGGAAGCAATCCTCCTTCCAAGGAGGATTCTCCTTCACTCATTTTTGTATAAATAAAGGATCCTAGTCTGAGTGTGTTTTAAGGGATCTTAGCTCCATTGGGTTAGGACCCAACCCAAACACTCAAGCCTCTATCTTTTATATTTCTATTATGCATGTTTTTTTCTATACTTAGCTTAGTTGTCTCCATTTTTCTTTTGTTTATCTAAAACAAATTTCCTTTGGAGATTTATTAATCATTTTTCTTGAGAAATTTGGCTATAGGCTCTATAAGGACAGGCACAAAATGTATAGTCCTTTTTCTGCAATATTAAGATCTTATTCGAAATTCAAGTCATCCTTTCCTTTGCATTTTTATATTTTGTAATTAGTATTTTTGGCTATCTTTAGATCATGATGTTTTGATAGTCGAATAACCACTTTGTGTGCAACTAAAATCTATTATATTGTAGGGAAAAGTAGCATAATTTCCATTGAATACTAACCAAATTACTTAACACCCTCCTTCCATTCCCATTCATTCCTTTAAATGGTCTACACACAGAAAACTACGTTACAAATTTACTAGAGATTGTTAGATTGCTTTCTCCCCTTGTGAAAGATGGGCTCCTAAGGAGATCTAAGCTTTGAAAGGTCTTCCACACTCTTACCCAACCTCCAATTCCTTATCCACCTTTTGGTCACTTTTAGAATCATCAAACTACTCTCAAATGCAATCTTGTAGCAATACAGGGCATCCTATAACCTCTTGTAGCAGTCCTGTAGCGTACTATAACACCTCACAAAATCCATTAGAATTTGACCAAAATTGCTCCTTAAGCCTAACCTTTTCTTCATACCCTTCCACAATGTCTTCTTGGCCTTGGAAACAAGCTTGAGGGTATTAGATACCTTTTTGAAAACTTAATTTCATCACTATGGTTTTAATTGTGTAATTAGGCTTAGTTGTTTTAATCATCAATTTAATAACACAAAAGTAGTTTACATCGATATTTATTGAGAATTTGTTGGATTGTATAATTAGAACATTATTTATTTTTAATGTAGTAGTTTAGGTATGATTTCATGGTATTTACTTCATGTAGCTAGATTAGGTTTATTTTCCCATTGTATATTTTCTATAATATATTAGGGCTTCGCTTCCAAGTATTTCCTTGCAAGTATATCAAAGCTTTGTGTTATGCAGTAGGAAAAGAAATGTTTCAATTAGTTCCTACCTTGCAAATTTTTCCAAATGGTCTCTACACATATCAGTGTTACCGTATGAAAATCGTACACTCATATGTATGGATTGAGAGACACTCAAAGTTAGTGATCAATAGATAGAAGGGTGATATTTTCAGCTAGAAACACCATGAGGACCAAAATTGAAAAGCTTTTCTACCTAGTTTAGGGTAGTATGAGTGTTAACTCATTAATGTTACCACATAGAAGATTTTTTGAATAATAACTTGTGACAAATTGAAGATTAGGGGGAAGTCATTGTTAAAGAGAACATGATGGGGAACAAATTTTACTCACAACATTTGTGATGAGATAATAGTTATCCATGATTAAGGATATTCCATTTCTATGCTAATTTTGATAGAGATCAATAATATCCTCATATTACCTTCATATTTATTTGTAGATATATACATGGATTAAGTTATAGAAGAACCAAATGTCTACATTTTTATAATAAGCATAATGCGTTTCTAAAACATTGTAGTTCCATGTTTTTCAATTTCATATATAATTTTTCGTACAACCATTTCTCCTTTCACACTTTACACAAAAGTTTTCTAGACGAATTTTATTCAAACTATTTTGTTGGTTTCATATGGAAATGATTAATATTAAATTCATTAATGCATAATAATTTTATAATTTCCTTGATGGGGGTGCACGTTGAGATAATAAGTGCAGGAGCAGGACAGGTAGATGGTACAAAGCCTAGGGTTGGATGATCCAAACAAGAGGAATGATGTGTGCTTATAGAAAAATTATGGCCACCCCAAGCGATGTGAACGAATTGAGACCATCGAGAAGGTAGCTAAGTTTTATAATAATCATCGTTTCACCATGTTAATCTGTTTTTGGACGTTGGGTATGGTAGTGGGGATTAGAGAGTTTGAGGCAACAACATATGCACAAGTTGTTTCCCTGTGGATGCCCACTGGTGTTGGCCACGTGGGCTTCACTCAATGAAGCTCTTACATAACACACGCGTTCATGGCATACAAAACAATACACGTAATTTGACTACATATTAGAAAATACCTCTAAAAATCACTTTATTTAACCCCCTACCGATACTAACGCAATACACCTTGCCAATTTCAAAAACCCCTACTTTCACTAGATATTGTATGTATCCATTTTTTCATTAACAATGGTAAGCATATTATGCACCTAGAAAGATTAACCTAAATACTAGGTAGCTGAAAATTTGAAAGTTTCAATAAAAAAGAGATAGATATAAGTTGGTTGATCTACAAATACATACTGTGAAAAAAATTAAATAAAAAGTGCATATATTTGAACTCTCAATTGTATCTATCTTCCATTTAATATTGAAAAACATACACTACAATAGTTCAAAATAAAACTT
This sequence comes from Pinus taeda, assembly GCA_000404065.3. Classification (NCBI taxonomy): domain Eukaryota; kingdom Viridiplantae; phylum Streptophyta; class Pinopsida; order Pinales; family Pinaceae; genus Pinus; species Pinus taeda. The sequence goes on along the minus strand of APFE030952375.1, from coordinate 9,978 downwards.
CAATAACCAACATAATGGCACACCTTTCATCGGGGTTATAGAATAGGAAGAGGAGAGAAAGTACAATGAATATGGGCACATGAAAATTCCCATTTGGTTGGACTTTTTCAAATAATAGCCCTAACCTTATCACCTACCATAGTTGCATGGTAAGAGTGCCAAGTAAGTGTGTCTCCATCAAAAGACGAAATGGAGCATGCAACCATATATCCCTTCCTCGAGATTTTTCCTCTACCTAAGATGGAATTTCTCATGCATAAGTATTATAATTGAATAAGGATATGAAACCTCATAGTAAGAATATAAGCTTCATGCTAAAAATGACAAAAGGAAAGATCTAATAATAAAAAGTATCTATCCAAAACTGAAATTGCTAAATTTGTAACAACATCTAAACTATAATTAATTAAAGGTGTGACATGTGTGCCCTTAGCATGCATGCACCCTCTTCCAAACAATATTCTATTTCACTATATCTTGTGGCATGCGTGTTACTTCTACCAAGCAATAGCCAGTATCACTACTTCCTTCACTTTCATTCAACCTATTGATCAATGATGTAAGGAAGGGGTGAAGATTACATAAGTGTTGTCTTGTCCACTGCCCCATCATTGGGAGGATCACTATCTTAGCAATAGGTAAAAACTATTAACACACACATTAGACATATATCATATAGGTATTAGTCATGTGATGCATGTTTGTTCTAGGGAGAGGTTTGTTACGAGTGAGAGCGAAAGCATGAAGCGAGAGTAGATGTGGGAGCTCGGAGTGGAAGTAGGAGCAAGGAGTGACATTTTCAAAATCTCCAGGGTTTGGAGCAATTTTGGGAGTGAATTTTATATAATATATAATTTTATATAATATATAATTTTATATATTTTGTTGCATGTATGTCAACAAAATCTTGTAGAATGATGATTTTTTGATTAAAAATACATAAAGACATGGATTAAACCATATAACACCATTCATCTAGTAGTTATAATTTTCATCAACCATAGGTCCACAATACAAGTTCTCATTTATATAACATGTAAGGGTGAACATAACCAAAATAACATCGAGTGCAATCCATCTTAGTCTAAAATACATCAAAAAATAGGCCCTCAATGACCTCTATCATCCAAAAATCATGCTACAACAAATACCTACATATCATTAAAATCATTTCCTATCTTGGGATTTTTACCATTAATTTCACCCTCTAAGCAGTAACATATGATAGAAAAAATGTAGTATGTAAAGTCAACATTTTGTTTGAATGATAGTTAAGTTTGACAACCAATTTCACTAACATCGATGTAGTAACATAGAGGGCATGGTTCTCTTGTTTAAATATGAGTTTCATACCCTAGTACATGACAAAATCTAATGGAAACATTGCAATCTCTGTAACCCTAAAATCCTCAAAAACTAATAAGTTTGTTTGAATTTAAGTGAGATATAAAATTTTATTTTCTCCATATGAAATATAATGAGGTTGGAACCACTCTCAAACTATGGACCTACTATTACCATAGTCTTTTATTTCTCCCTCCCACTCTCGATACTCATATAACACTCCTAAACTCTATTTCTCTATTTTTTCCTCTGCATTGCGAATGTATTGTATAAAAAATAACTTATAATATACATATTGCTAGACAACATATAAAAACCCTTTACCCCGCTATTATTTTCTCAATATAATATTTTGTTTATTTCTCATTTTTTATGGCCCAATATACACACATGCGATATGCTATTTCTTTGTCGGTGAAGCCAATCAAAGGGTGAATTCCTGGTGAGGGTGAGAATGATTTGGGATCCACATGATAGGAGCGGGGAATGTGCCATAGCGATCGTAGTAATTAAATTATGCATTCATGTGAATTGGATTGGTATGAAAATTTATTGGAGCTTTGTTGTTCAATTTCTGGTTGGCTATTTTCGCTCTTTTCTTTTCTTGGTGTTGGTATGTACTATATTTGTATAGTGATTACCACTTCTTTTGTCACTAGTATGGTGGCATGGTTTCTCTAACTAGATTGGGATGAGTTTGGCGAAGCCAAGTGAAGAGTGTTAGGTGAGGTGTGGGTTTGGTGTTTCCAATTGATTGTGCTCTTGGGGGAAATTGGCAGGAGGACACTCTAATTCAGCAAGTGTGGTCTCTCTGTTCCATGTGTGTTTTTAACATTGGTGTGGGCCTCCCTTTGGGCAGGCTCCAAGGTTTGAGTTTGTGAGATGAAACGAATTTGCTTTGATTTTCCATCATGTTGAGGCAGATGGGTAGGGCTCAACATGGATCTGGCAACTAAGGGAAACTTGTGGACTGGAAATGTGAGAGGAAGAGCATGAAGAATAGGGTGGAATCTTGGAGGAAGAGGTTTCCCAAGGATGAGACCCATTGCGAGGAAGCATGTTGCAACCATTGATGCCCCAATCAATTGCAAAAAAAATGGATGACATCCATGCAAGCGTCGATATCCTAAGGGAGAAAAGTTATGCTGACATGAATGAGATAAGTGCTTATGTTAATGATTTTATGCTCTCATAAGGTGAAACCCTAGACTGCTTAGATTTAGTTCGCCACACTCAATGTATATATGACGAACGATTGGATGAAATTGAAGCAAGGCTAGCACACATCGGTTTTGATATCCATGGAGGGAACTGTCAACCTGTGGCCCTGGAAATGCTCATATGTCGATCCCTTAGATGTAGTATGGTTGTTGGTAGTTTTTATGTTTTGGCTATATTTTGGTGGATAGAACCTAAATGTCTTTCGGCCTCATGGAAGATCAATCTCTATGTTTGTATATTTTGCACTGCTCTCCTGGCTAAATTATCTTGTCTGAGTGAGGTCATGAGAGAAAGGAATTTTTGTCACCAATGTAATCAATTTTTGATGAATTAATATAAGCACTTTGATTAACTATTTTTTTAATTAAATATTGCTAAATAAATAGATTGTAAATACGTATATTAAAATTGTTAAAGAAATTTCTAAAAAAATATACTTTGTAGGTGGTTTGACACAGCAAAATTTATTAAATAGAAGCAAAAATGAAGTAAGGCGAAGTGCTAGTGAGAACTTTTTGAAAGTAAATATCACAATATTGATTGTTGAAGTGTGATCTTCAAAAATATTATAAATTAATAAGAATAGTGAACATTACTAAATTTTTAGAGTATGTTTTTTGAAGTGTGATTGTGAAAACCATGATAAACTAGCAATTGTCCCGAAAGGTACAAAGAGAGGCCGATAGGATTATTAAATTGGAATTGTTGAATTTTTCTAGAAGAGTTAATTGGTTTGTAGAAAACCTTGTTTTTTTGGACTGAATCATTGTGCAATTACTTTTCTTTAAATGTTTTGTTTATATCTATATTACAAGGTACACATTGAATGTCTTATTTCATTTCTGCTATCCTTACTAATATCCTTTCCGCATAACACAACTTGGCATGTGTGGATGTGGTGCAGTAATAAAGATAAATGGAAGATCTCAGTATAATCTGTCCTGGAATTGAGGACCAAGCACAAACACTAGAGCAGAAATAATTTCTTTATGGGATTTACTTTGGTTTGTGAAAGAGAATAAAATACAGAGTCTCCACATATATGGTGATTCTAGATTTCTTATTGAAGGAATACAGAGAGATACAGATTTTGGTCCTCCCACATTATCTAGTAAATAAATAAGATAAAACACATTATAGAATCTCTCATATACTATACTATTAATCACATATATAGGGAAGACAACATGGAGGTGGACAAACTGTACAAAGAAAGTCTTAAAAGGGGCATATGGAGTTATAAAGTTCAGATATACAGAAGACAATGACACTAGGGAGGAGGGCCTGATCAACCTTCGGTCACATCTCAGGCTCTTTTTCTTATATTGTGATATTTTGTATGCTGCTTCACGTACATATGCTTGCCTATATGATAAGGCAAACCCTATTTTTTATGCTTTTCAGGCTCTTTTTCTTATATTGTGATATTTTGTATGCTGCTTCCCGTACATATGCTTGCCTATATGATAAGGCAAATCCTATTTTTTATGCTTTTCATAATCTATAGTTCTATATTGGGAATTTTTATGGGCACTTGCCTGGACAAGCATCTTCGTTTTTGATACGTAAACAATTATGAGTTTACTGTGAATGTGAATATTCTCCTCAGGAACATTGATGAACATATATATTGACAAATATATTGGGCTCTATCGTTTAATGTAAATCCAATATTTTTTTCCTTCTGGGAAAAAAAGTAAAAATCATAATTTATGAGCTCTGGCATAAAACGCATTCAATAACTAAAATCTCAAATCTTTGTTACGTAAAAGTTCGGAAAATATTAATAAAGGTTAAAAAAAATACTTTCTAAACTTTCAACATCAAAATATTTTGCATCGATCCAACTATGACATAAAACGCATTCAATGAAGTAAAATAATCAGAACTTTGTTTTGTCAAATTTTGGAAAATATTATGGTTTATGACGTCATACACATTCAATGAACTTCTATTAAGGAAAATGTTAATTAAGCGAAATAATTTACTTTATTGTTTATAAATTTGGGAAAAAATTATAATGTCTGAGATTTCAATTTCTGAAGATTTTTAATTGATGCAGTTGTTAAAATGTATGTTTTCTCAAATTATAGCAAAGGTTATAATTTATGACAGAAAACACACTCATCGAGGTAAAACTATTTATGACAAAAGACATATTCAATAAATTTATGAACCCTTCCAGGTTTATAGAAATATTTGAATCTATACAATAGAAGTATTTGAATCTATACAATACTAATAGGAAAAAACATAGATTAGGCATGCCTTTCAAGTTTAACCATGTTTGGTTATAGGACGAAGAATACAAGAAGATTATGAGACTAACAGGTGCAGTTTCCACATCCGCCGAAATTAGCAGACAATTTAGGACAAAAAAAACTTTACAGAGGATTGAAAGGAGGCAAAGATGAGTTACTTTCGAGGCAGAGGCATCGACTGGATGGTGGTGAGAAACTGGCAGGGATGGGCATCACAGGCAGCGTTATCCACAGCATCTTCTAAGCTTCTGAGTACTCAAAAGGGGGCGTGGGTGGCACATTTCCTTATAGGAGTGACTCAAGAAAATAGAGTAGGAAAGCGTCCCCCTCGGATAATGAGATATCCATGCTTTCATTTTACCCAAGCCTGTTGTTCACTAGTAATGTTAAGTAAAACAATAAAAAATGAAAAATAAAATTGATATCATCTCTTATCTTTCATTTATTACTTAACTTTTTAACATTATCATTATTCAGCAAACTTAATCAAGAACACCAAGCCCTCTTTGTATCCTGATGTTAGTGGTGTTGATTGTTGATTTTACAAAACCACAATGGTTCTAAGAAAACTAGGGCTATCAAACCTGCACAATGGAAGCTGTGAAATCAGAACAATATCAGAGTTTTACTAGATATTCTGCAAGAAACAAATGTCTGCTGCTGGATCATATCATTCTTCCAGATAGAATGACTCTGTCTAGGATAAAGTTGGCAAAAAAATGATCCAGTTAGGATACAGATGAAGTAAAACAAAAACAAAAAGATAAGTTGCTAGCAAGTGATAATTTGCAGTTTCAACAAGCATTCTGAAAGCTATCTTGTGTTTGACTGATAACTTATGCTCGAGAGTCTAGTCAAATAACCAACACAAAAAACCAATTAAGTGAGAAGTGCAATCTCATTTAATCTACATGTCTGAAGGAACAATGTGCTACTATAACCAACGAAACTCCAGAAATGTTAAAGAGATAATTTGCAGTTTCAACAAGCATTCTGAAAGCTATCTTGTGTTTGACTGATAACGTATGCTCGAGATTCTAGTCAAATAACCAACACAAAAAACCAATTAAGTGAGAAGTGCCATCTCATTTAATCTGCATGTCTGAAGGAACAATGGGCTACTATAACCAACGAAACTCCAGAAATGTTAAAGAGATAAATTCAACAAAATCATAAGGGAAGAATATTCCTTAGCTATTTTCTGACAATATCACAAAAATAGATCCATACAATCTTAAGATTTGCCAGGATATTGTTGAGCATTAGGGTATTTATCCCAAATTTTCAAAACTATATAGCAGATCAGAAAAGTCTTGGAAAAATGTGCCTTTGAATTATAAATTTTCTCATATTAAAACTTTGAAGGATTTACCGACTATTTGCACTCTTGAGATAAGTATGCTTTCTTAATATAATCCATTAATCCATGGAGATGATCTATGACAATGCTTTCTTAATATAATCCATGGAGATGATCTACCATTTAATATATTTTCTACTTGCATCAGGGCAATATAATAGCAAGAGTAGATAAATGCCACAGAAAGATCCTATGTCTGATTAGTTCATTTTAAATCTGCTGCTACAGAAAAGGCAGATGTTTTACCGTATTTCAAGATAATTCAGTCGCTATGCCATCCTTTTAATCCCAATTACCTATAATAATACAATCAAGTAGCTAACTACAGTCCCAGCTCTGGAATCCTTTAGCATAAGCTCTGTTCCATTCCCAACTATAAGTTAGCAGATAAGAAAAGGAAAAAAGAATTTATGTTCAACCATCAACGAAGACCAAGCAAGAACTACACAGGTTTCTGCACAATCTGCAACAATAAGCCTCACGCACACACTAAAATATATACATTCAATACAGAAAATTATTTCCGAAAGTTCCTGTATAACCTGCAAACATTAGCCTATCCCACACACCACAGTATATACATTTAATGCAGAAAATTTCCATACATCCAAGAAAATGTTCTTGAAAACCTTCACAAAGACCTTATAGATCCACAACCTTTTGTCTAACCACATAAACCATTATATTCTGGTCAGCAAAATAGCCAATTTGAACATAAGCAGCCTGCCTCTGTATTCATTTTTAAAATAAGATAGCTAAAATTTGATCTCTTAATCCAGTAAAACGCACTAGATTAGTAGCTTTCTGCTTTGAAATTCAAGCAAGGATTTATTCAAAAACCTCGATACGTTCTTTGTTTCTTTGAATTTGAAAAAGTACAGAAAACACATAAGCAATTGATAGGGAAAACTTTCTTAAGAAACTATGAATTGCCAAACAAATTCACTATGCAATTTAACAGTTAAACCTAAAGCATGGATGGGCTTATTCTCTCTGGGGTTCGACAATCTAAAAAATTTCAAATCTTTGATTGTTTTGCAATCTTGAACCACTCAGTGTGGAAGAAACCAGGCATATCAATCTTCTCATAGGTGTGAGCACCGAAATAATCTCGCTGTGCCTGAACCAGGTTTGCAGGCAAACTCTCCCTTCTATAGGAATCAAAGTACGCCAAACTTGCAGACATACCTGGAACGCTGACACCAGCGTTGATCGCAAGAGTCACAACTCGCCGCCACGCTGACTGTCTCTCAATCATTTCCTTTGCAAATTCAGTATCAACCAACAGACTAAACACATCTGGATTCCTGTCATAGGCCTTCTTGATCCAGATCCGCCACAGGCTCGCAGGAAACAAGAAGGAGATTGAAAAGCGAAGTAATAAGCTTCCTCGTCATTAAGCCCGAAAACAATCCCTCTGCGTCTTCGAAGTTGTGAACAGCAGCAGGAGCATTAATGGCTCCATTGACGGAATCTGCGCAAACTTGAGGAGTCGTGGCTGCAGCCACCGAAGAATATTGCAGGGTTTTCGAAAAGGAATTCACGTTACGGGAACTGGTGTAACTGAATTCATGAGACGTTCCTGAGGACCAAACTCTGCAAGTTCTTCGGCTCACGTATGGAAGCACCTTAGATGCCATAAAACCCCTGCAAATCTTGAATTCTAGATCAAGATTGCCTAATAAATACCTTGAAAGGCCGAACTGATTCAAGCACAGGGAAAGCAATTGCTTTATTGGTTGCTCGTTTGGGATAAGAGATTCTCTGCCCAGGCGCAGTTCCAGCTACACATTTTCCTCTTTTTCGGCTATGTGATGAATGAAACGCATGGCAATTGCATTGAAGAGGCAGAGGGAGGAAAGCTCCTTGACCAGTGATTTATAATAGAAATAGAAAGCCTGATGGATACTCTGGTGCGTGGCGTCTAGAAAATCTTGCGAGCACTCCGCCATTCTTGATTTTCCGTGCTTTTTGATTTTCTGTTATTTTTTTAGATCAATGGTTGAAAGTGTGTCATCTCATTAAACGGATCAGATTAAAAGGGTTGACGAAAAGTTGATACATAGGAAAGGCCTATCGGCCTAATTACCTTGCCGGAAATAAAACGGGTTGTAGTTGGTTCTGAAATGTCTCGAATGTCCCATTTTACAAGTGGCGGTTTTGAAATGTCTAAAATATCCCATTTTACAGGTGGGCATGTGGCCTAGTCCTTAACAAGATTAAATATAAGTAATGATTAATTGACGGTTGGACATTGGATATAGCTTTTAACAATACTAAATATTGAGAATGGCTAATTAATAAATATCACAATATTGTTTTCTGAAGTGTGATTGTGAAAACTATGATTATTTACCTTACATGGAATAAAACGTGGTTGTAGTTGGTTCTGAAATGTCTAGAATGTCCCATTATACGTGGTGGTTTTGAAATCTCTAATATATCCCAATTTAAAAGTGGGCATGTGGCATAGTGCTCAACAAGAGTAAATATTAATAATGATTAATTGACGATTGGACATTCGATATAGTTGTTAACCATATTAAATATGGAGAATGGCTAATTAATAGTTGGATATTTTATATAGTTGTTAATAGTAATAAATATTGAGAATCACTAATTAAGAGTTGGCATTCTATATAATTGTTAATGGTAGTTAACAATAGTAAATATTGAGAATTACTAATTAATAGTTAGACATTCTATATAGTTGTTAATAGTAATAGATATTGAGACTGAAAAAATTAAGAGTTTGGCATTTTATATAGTTGTTAATAGTAGTAAATATTATGAATGACTAATTAACTCTTGGACATTCTATTTAGATGTTGACAATAGTAAATATTACAAATTACTAAATAATATTATGAGAAAGAAAACAATGTGTCACTTTTTTTTGGCAAAGTTAATTAGTCATTTGTAATATTTACTATCGGTAATATTTATTTTGATGTAATTCTTAGGGATCCATTATAGTGAGAAATTTTGAGGCCAAGTTTACAACTTTATAGTGTGGTTCATCATTAGTGTCCTCATGATGAACCACACTAGTGAGTCCAAAATAGCTCAATGTGATGGATCCAAAAGAACTACATCAAAGCATTATGAAAGCCTAACTCATAAGTATTTATTTTAATAATTTTTTAGAACCACTACAAAACTTCAAATTACTATTTATTTTTTGTAGTTTACTCTAAAAAAACTTTGTCACTAACACTCTTTTCTAATTTTATCTTCATGTGCCTTTGATGCTTGATAGATTCTACACTCTAAATATCAAATGTTTCACAATGGTTCCTTCATACTTCAAATAAGTATCATATGGATCTTACTCTAAGAACCTTCTTAAGAGCATTACTTATAGGTTAGTCACATTATTTTCAGACTTGCATAACCTTTTTAGCTTTAGACGCTTTTAATATTTTAGTTTCATTTGCATTTTATGATGAATCCAATGTCCACTAGAAATATGAAACATTTCAAAACCATCCAAAAAATGTATTTCTAGAAAGTATTTAAATAATTACACATCAATGTAAAACAATATGGATAGATAATTAGATGTCAATGAAAAATCTATTTCCAATTAGTAATAGTAGTAACACTCCATTACTACTCCTTTGAAATTATTACAACTTATTGATTAACTAGAAAGAGTTAGATCATGTCTATGCATAATATTTTCCCATTAATAAGATTACTCCCACTATTACACAATTTTTGGGAAAATTCTCTAACTCTAACTCATTTGAATTAATGATAAAACCTACAATAACTTATGGCTACATATTA
>APFE030952360.1:101956-163787 GCA_000404065.3 Pinus taeda | reverse complement strand
AAATTTGGGCTTCCAAATTTTCACACTAAAGGATACCTGAATGTAGTAGTCAACTAGGAGAAATGGTCACTAACTAAAGTACCCAAGAATCTTTTGTAGAATAGCTACATACCTTCCTAGGGGGGCTTGTTGAGGCATTGTCCTCAGAAGAATAGATCAGTGTTGCAAACATTGCAAAAAAATCGTGATAAAATTGGAAAATCATGATTTTTTCATTGTGCTGATTTTTTGGTTGAGAAAATCACCAATTTTGAAGTCCAAAATCATAAAGATCACGGGATAAAATCATAAAAATTGCAAGTCAATCCAAAAAAATCACCTTAAGTCATTTTAATTTATCTTATTTATTTTTAATTTTGTTGATGTTTGCTGATTTCAACTGATATTTTGTTGATTTTTATGATTTTTTCATTTTCTAGGACCTTGTTGATTTTATCTCGATGTTTATTTCAACAACTTTGGAATAGATATCTAGGTAGGGGTACCGATCTCTATGGGGAGTTGAGACTTCTAGAGTTAGTACTTTGTGGAGGAAACATACAAGTCTAAATATGGACTCAACGTGCAAGAGATGGGCCTTGAATTCCCTATAGAGCATATAGATTGTGTTAGTTTTCATTCAAACATAGGTCAAATTTTACTGTCGAATAAAATATGCCCAGAATAGATTTGAATTTCATGACATGAAATACACTAGTTTCCTAACTTAGTATGTACATTAGAAATAAAGCAATCACAAAATAAAGCACATAAAATTATTAGACACAGTTTTACCCTCGAAACCCTAATGTGGGGAAACCAACAAATTTGGGATTCTTTTTCAGCTCAAAAATTTGACTACAACAAGAGTATACTTCAAAAAACTTTAGCAACAACTTAGCCTTAGGCAGCCTATTTGATCCAGCTAAATCACTATACGGCCATAGCAAAATTTGGCCTGTACGAGCAAAGGATTCTTAGCCTGTACAACCCTGCAAAATCGGCCTGTACAACCCAACCAAAATTGAACTATATGGCCTTGTCAATTTGGCCCAGTTAAGCCATGTCAAATTGACCTAGTTCGACCTTGTTAATTCACATTGTTCGACCTGGAAAATTTGCCCTGTATGTCCTTGAAATTTTTTGACTTGTATGCTTTGGTAGATTCAACCTCCTTACTTGCTTACTCGTTGCTCTTAAGACTTGACCTGTTTGCTACCCTTTCTTTCTATTAGTTCGATCTCCTGTTTTTCAATGAATGCCAAGTTACTTGTGCCAATTGATTTATCTCTCCAACAATGTATTTCCCTTTCTATAATTTTCTGACCTAATCTCCAAAGTGATATATGGCTGAGATTGCATCTCCACACTTGAGATCTATGGTCACAATATAATCTTTTGTTGACCCTTTTAACTTTATAAAAAAATGGGCCAATAAAGTCAAAAATCAAATTAGTGACTTTATGCCCAAGGTCCAAGACTTGGTAACTAATTAAATAATTTTTCTGAGAGAACCTTTTGGTGATTTACTGCATGTCATGGCACTTGACCAATGTAGAACCCCCTTCCAAGCTATAGTTTCAACACTCCCTCTTAGCGAGGAAAGTGTTTTGCACCACACCCATTTTGTCTCCGAAGAATACAAATCTGCCCTTCATCAAAGCCTTAGTCAAGATGTCTACTACTTGCTCATCTGTAGGTACATATTGCAGCTTTATTGTTCCCTTTTGCACACAATCTCAAATGAAGTGGTATCTGATCTAAATGTGTTTCGATTTATCATGAAACACTGGATTCTCTGAGAGCTTGATACAACTCTGATTGTCACAGTGAATCAAAGTCGACTCCATCTCCTGATCAATTAATCCCATGAGAAGCTTCTGAAGCGAAATTGCCTTATAGGCTGCCAAGCTGGCAGCCATGTATTCGACCTTAGTGGAACTCAAAGCAACCAAAGTCTGCTTCTTGTTGAACCAAGAAATTGCTCCTGATCCCAAGCTAAAACAATACCCATAAGTGCTTTTTTTCGTTAGTTGTACTGCTTGCCCAATCAGCATTGGTGACCCCTCTAACTTCACTCCATCCATCTGAGTATATCGTAGCCCATACTCAATTATGCCTCGAAGGTATCTCAGCACAGGCTTTGCAGCCACCTAGTGAACTCACTTTGGCTCTACCATGAATTGACTAAGTGTATTAACTGCAAAGTAAATATCTGGTCTGGCATTGACTATATACAAGAGATGATCAACTATCTATATAATGTAGGGTCCACTACTTCTAACCTGGAAGCATTTATCTTCTTCTAATTGGTCACTAGAGGCATAGACATGGGTTTGTAGTCCAACATCCTAAATGGCTTCATGATCTCAACAATGTACTTCCCTTGTCCTAGGAAAATCTCTCTATCTATCTGCCACATCTCCAAACCCATAAAATAGTGCCTCAACCACGAATCTTTCATCTCGAACTCTGCTGCTACGTCCCTCTTGCATTTTACTGTGAGCTTCTCACAACCTGTGAGAAATAGGGCATCCACATAAAGCACTAAAATGAGAGGCTCTCCCCTGACCCAAATGTAGTACAGGTTTGAGTCTGCTTCACTTTTGGTGAAGCCCATGCCCTGCAAGTCACTGTCAATCTTGACATACCATGCCTTGGGAGCCTCCTTGAGTCCAAACAATGCTCTCTTCAATATGCACACATATGGGAATCTCTCCCATGCATCTCAAATCACTCTGACTGCACTATGTAAATCTCTTCCTCAAACACATCATTGAGGAAGACACTCTTCACATATATATTGTGAATTCTCCAACCCATCTGCACTGCAATAGAAATCACTGCCTTGATGGATGAGTATTTGGCTACTGGGGCGAAGGTCTATGATAGTCAATCGCTTCCTTATGAGAAAACCCCTTAGCCACAAATTGGGATTTAAACTTATCCACACTACCATCTGCAACGTGCTTAGTCTTGTAAAACCATCTAGAGCCAACCACAAATTTTCCCTGTGGCTGTGGCACAACCTGCCAAACATTGTTCTTCATGATCGAAGAGTACTCTTCCACCATAGCATTCATCCACAACTAATGATCGAACTTATTGAAAGTTGCAAGGCTCAACCTCAATCAATTGATCAACTCATTCATCAATGCCATATAGTTGGATTATCGTTGTGGTGCTGTGCTCTATTTGACTGTATATCTAAGAGTACCCACATACTCTTGAGCATCTCTCAGTATCTGCTTTGCTCATTTGGCCTTCTTCCTCCCTGCATTGGGAGTTTGACCTTGAGTGAGAGGAGCCCTCTACCCCTCGTTCTGTTCCTCTTGCTTGGCTTGCTCATTCAACTCACCACTCTGTGTTACTGTATTTTGAGGAGCTTGCACTGCTTCTATCATTGGTGTCTCCTGTGCCTGAACCTCCATTGTAGAGGGATCCGTGCTACAAGACCTCTTGAGAGCCCTTTGCTCCTCAAACCTCACATCCTTGCATAACACTGTTATCCTGAGTGTTAGAATGTAAATCTTGTAGGATTTTGAGGTTTCACCAGACCCCACAAGAATCCCCTTCTCTGCAATAGGTTCTAGCTTTGTCCTCTTTTCTGATGGGATGGAAATATACCAAACAACCCAAGATGCGAATGTGTGCCAAATACGGTTTCTTTCTTGTGAAAGCCTCCTCGTGTATCAATCTTCTCAACACCTTATGTGGACTTCTATTCTACAAATAAACAACAATGTTGCAAGCCTTTGCCCATAAAAACATAGACAACTCTTGGTTATGTAGCATAGCCTTGGCCATTTGAATAATGGCCCCATTCTTTCATTCTGCAACCCCATTCTGCTGAGGGTTGTATGGAATCGTTAACTCCTTTTTGATACCCTCACGTCCACAAAATTCCTTGAAGGCATTCGAGGTGTACTTGCCTCCATTGTTGGACTTGAGTGTCTTGATCTTTCTCTTGGTCTAATTTTCTATGAGGGCTTTGAACTCCTTAAACCAACAGAAAACCTCGTCCTTATTCTTCAAGAAGTATATCCAGGTCTTCCTGGAAAATTCATCTATGAAGGTCACATAATAATGGTATCCACTTAGGACACTGCTGACATGGGCCAACACAAATCTGAATGAATTAGGTCCAAAATGCCCTTGGCCCTAGTATTGCTGCTCAGAAAGGTGGTCTTGGCGTACTTGCCCAATGCACAACCCTTGCACACATCATGCTGCTTGACCATGATCTCTGGCAGTCTTGTCACAATCTTCTTGAGCACATTTAGTGCTTCATGGTGCAGATGAGCCATCCTTCTGTGCCATGACTCCTCCAACTCTCGGTAGCAACTCACCAATGCTTGCATTGGCTCAAAATGAAGCCTGAATAAATTACCCTTTCAGAATCCTATCACCTTGGGTGTCCTGGAATCTTTAGGCTAAATGTACACATTTTCATCCTCAAGGGTCACAATGTAACCCTTGTCTTCCAAGTTTGCAACATAAATCATATTTTTGGTCATTCCTGGGACATACAACACATCTTCTACAAGCAAGGGTTTACCCGACCCCCTCTGAAACTTGACAGTGCCAATTCCAGCTGTCTTGGCATTGTCCCCAAGTTCTATGTAGAAGTCCATTTCTTTCTCATTCAAGTTGGTGAAATACTCCATCCCTGTCATGTGTCAAGAAGCCCCACTATCAATGTACCACACGTTCATGGCTACTGAACTCGTGAGAGGCAATGAGTGAAAACTCATTTTCAAATTTGGCTACAAATTCATCCGCTTCAGCTGTAGCAGCAACCTTATTCTATTTGCCCCTTTTCTTGTTAGGGCATTGGTTGGCAAAGTGTCCTGGCTGGTGATAAGCAAAATATTTTATTTTGCTAGGGTCTTTCTTCTTCTCTCCCTTAGAAGTCAACCCATCCCTTGGCCCTTTCTTTGCCCTAGGTTTGCCCTTACTAGCTAGGGCAAGATTTTGTTCCTCCTCAAACTTCTTTTTCTGGCCACCATGCTGAGCCCCTTCTCTGATTTCTTGTATGAAATCGTCCCTCATTCTTTACCAAGTGGGAAGGTGCTCTAGACTCACGATGCATTTCACAAACACATTTGACTGTTTCATGAAGCCATTCAAGGCTATACACGTCAGTTCTAGTTCAGGGATTATCTCCCCTGCAATCGCCATCTCATCCCGTAGTTGAGTGATCCTGGTCAAGTCGGAAGCTACGTCCTCACCCTTGGACATTCTTATGCTATGTAGCTGGTCCCTCAATACCTTTTTTCAAGTTTGGTAGTCACTTTGGTACAACTTGGTGAGTGCATCCCACATTTCTTTAGCTGTCTTCTTCTTGGATAGATGGAATCAAGTGGTCTTTAACCGCATCCAGAATAATCTTGTGCACCCTCGCTTCTTTCGGCTCATGCAGGTCTAGGGCTATTGGATTTGAACCTGGTGGAACAACTGTGGTGTTGAAAAAGCTCCACACTTTATTTTCCTTGAGAATGGCTATAATTCAAACCCTCCACTGAAGATAGTTCAAGGACCCTTCCAGTCTATCTTCATATCAAATGTTGGCAGCCATGGTGGATTAAACCTTAGAATCACTTGTTTGCTGAAGACTTGAATTCCTTTGAACTTGTACCTATATCAAATGCCCTTGGTTTCGTACCTAGAGACTATTGCTCTGATACAATGTTCGTTTTTTTTCGAACCCATGTTAGATTTGAATGGCCAATAAAATACACCTAGAACAAAAATAAATAATTCATTAAGATCTGAATTTTATGACATGAAATACACTGGGTTTCTAACTTAGTATGCACAACAGAAATAAAGCAATCACAAAACCGAGCACATTAAATTATTTGACACAATTTTACCCTGGAAACCCCAATGTGGGGAAAACTAGCAAATTTGGGCTTCTTATTCAGCTCAGAAAATATTACTATAGCAAGAGTATACTTCAGAAAACTTCAGCAGCAACTCAGCTCTGCACAGCCTATTTGATCCAGCTAACTCGTTGTACGGCCATAGAGAAATTTGGCCTGTACGGCCTTGCAAAATCGGACTGTACGACCTAGCCAAAATAGGCTGTACGGACCTATCAATTCGGCCCAGTTAAGCACTATCAAATTGGTCTAGTTTGACCTTTGCTAATTCGCACCTGTTCAGCTTGGCAGATTCGGCTTGTACGGCTGTGAGGAATTTTGACCTGTACATTAAGTAAATTCAGCCTCCTTGCTTGCTTACTCGCTGCCCCTGAGACGACCCATTCACTGCCCTCTCTTGCTGTCAGTTTGATATCCTGCTTCACTTAAGCCAATCGATTTCTCTCCAACAGCCTATTTCCCTCTTTATAATTTTCTGACCTAATCTAAAGTGATGGAGGGCTGAGATTGCATCTCCACACTTGAGATCTACGCTCATGATATAATCTTCCATTGGCCCTTTTAACTTTATAAAAAAATTGGCCAATAAAGTCAAAAAAAGAAATTAATGATTTTATGCGTAAGGTCTACACTTGGGAAATAATTAAATAATTTTTGTGAGAGAACCTTTGGGTGATTTACTGCATGTCATGGCACTTGACCAATGCAGAATCACCTTCCAAGGTACAGTTTCAACAGATTGAGGCATTGTTGATTGTAATGGATGATGCACTGTAGGAGGAGGGTTTGGACTCTCTCAATCCTAGCCCAGTCGACTTGAAGCAAACTAGGTCTCCAAACCTCAAAACCATAGAGGACAATGGGTTCCATGGACTAAATATCTTGGAAGCGACTTTAAAAGCATTGTCTCTCTATAAGGCAAGGGAGCCATATGGACGAATAACACTACAAGACAAAAACTTACACAACAAAATAAGACTAAGTCACTTCATTTTTACACATGAAATTCTCTAAAGCGCATGCCCTCTACTAAAGGATTCACCAAAATACTTGCCTATTTTGTTCTATAGTAGCAATAAACTTTCAGGAACCCTAACTCACAGAATATTACATCACTGTTTGCATGTCAGATGCAGCTTTCTTGGGTCATTTACACCTCAATGCCCAAGGAACAGGATTTGTTATGGAGTTCACATTTGATTTTTTATCAATTAAATAATCTTTTTGGTGCACCTACTGTTTCTCTTGCAAATATTTGAGATCATATCCTTTAGGTAAGGCAGACTTAAATTTATTCTGAAGAACATTGTGCCTTTTAGTGTTTATTGAGGACAGTTTACAATAACATTCAATTAGAATTGTAGCTGTTTGCAAATGTGTTTTTTGCATAGTAAATTCAACTTGTAGTCACAGTCTTTCTCTATATTTTACTTCTCAATCCCTATGCAAGTATGATGGTCATCATTTTTCAACCCCTCATCATATAGATTCAGTTCCAAATGCAGTTGTGTATGGATTACTATGGATTGTTATCAGGGAAGCAACATGTACGCCCACTAAAAAGAGTATATAGGATCTACTTTCCTGTGAAATGGTAACTATGTGTTTGCTAGTTCCAAATTGACAATCAATTAAGGATCTGCATATCAGAACCCAATGCAATTTCCTACGATTTAATAATGAACTTCTGAGCATATGGACATGGCTTAAAGCTTTATTTGGCAGATAATAATGCGTACTCTATATTCTAAAGCAACTAACAGTAACACTGTTATTGAAATCAAATGTAACCTCATACAGAGTCCATTATGATTACTAATAACATATGTTAATACTAAATAACATGACAATGGATAAACTACCTGAAAATATTCAGATTAGCATAATTAGGTTCATCGCCCAAGTAATAACCTAATATCAACTCTATGAAGATTCAAAAGTAGAAGGAACTATTGAACAATAAGATAAAGATGGAAACCATTTGTGGTGTTGTAAACTAGAGGGGATTTGTACATTAAAGCCTCGATTGCTTATGTAGCAAAGGCATGGGATGTTTAATGGCAGTGATGATGACAAAATGAAGAGGTATCATTTTATCATTCTATATATTAGTTCCTTTTGTGTTCTTTCAAGTGTCATCGCCATGGAATCTGAATGCGTTCATTCAATGTTGTCTCATATAATATCACCTGTGAAACTGCGGCATTTATAATCTCTTATGTTTACCTAGTTGCTGCATATTTGTAGACATGTCAATAGACAAGTTTGCTAGAATGATGTACATACATTCATATGTGAATGTTAGGCAGAAGCCTCTATTTGGTAGTAATGGATGTGATTCATAATTTCATCTTAGCTTCCAACAATAGTTTGAGTGGTCATTGACCTGGTAGCCTTGAACTCTAAACCCTCTTTTCAATATCCTTCATTATCAAAAAGAAACAAATCTGTATGTTACGTCTTGTAGAATAATTTTGGTGATGTTTCATACTTGCTTTCTTCTACTAGACCATATTTAACTTCAGGAGTATCCCAGGTAACTGCTTTTATCTTGTTTTCCTCCTGTTTGCAAGGATAGCCTGTCTATTTTCCATAAATCTCCCTTTTTTCTGAAGCCTTAGAAAAATACCTTATTTGCCTAGATCATTGCTTGTATCTGTGCCATTATTTCACAGCATGTTGAAACAAGATACATAGGAAACAAGTGTACAATAGAGTTTCTTTGAGACGTTCTGCAAGTTATTCTAAATATATAGTTTACTTCTTAGTTGTTGCTTGTGATTGTTTTATGACATTACAAACTGCCACCTGTTTGGCATGGCCAACACAAATAACTGAACTGTTTCTGCCAAAGACAAGTTGTGCTCATCAGGTTTTATTTATTTTAATCGGGCTTCTTCTGGGAAGGTGTCTCATCATGCCAAAAATTCCTACTTGATTAAATTAATCAGCCATTTGCAGATGTCTTTATTTAATCCGGATCAGTCAAAGGGTTTCTTATCAAATTATTCGACCATAATTTGTATTCTAAGAAATTTGTAATTTTTTATGATGATCATCTTCAAATAAAACAATAATGCCATCGATTTCAGCATGAGCTATTGAGCTGCTGTTAAATTGGAGTTTCCCAATAAAACTTCCCTTATCTTGAGTATAATCGGAGTTTAAAGCTGCATCTTTTTGGTCAATCTAGGCAACGTTTTTCAACAGTTTGGATGGCATTGAGAGTTGAATAAATTTTTTCATTCTCAAGCTTTTCAAGCAATCCACGTACTAGTTTTGGGGGATTTCTAATTTATTAGCCTTTTCTAACTCTTTAAATTGGCAAAAAAATAATTTACCATCCAGTCTTTATAAATCACCTGTCAGTAACATTCCAAATCATCAAGAAATTTGGCTTGATTCTTTTTTCTGTTTAAATTGTTCCTTCAGCTTGGATTTCTCATCTAATTCTTTGAGCTCCGCTTGAGTCGGGCAACAAGTTTTGTGGTGTAACTTGTAGTTTCAAATATGTTTAAAAGCTTGTTATATTTTTTTGGCGAAAAAACTTGGTAAGAACTTTGTGTACTTTGAAATAATGTTCACAAACTTAGGACATGGCATGCAACAGAAGCTATTGTGTAGCATGCGGTTATAAAGTCACTGTGATGGCAAATAAAGTGGGTCTTCTCTATCATATTTCCAGCTCCTTACTCAAGCATGGCAGAAGGTTCAAAGCACGACAGAGGAACAACTATTGACTTCGATAGGATGTTGGAATTCATTGTAGGTGGTATAAATATTATGACTTTCAATGGATTAGTTATAATTCTCTCTTATCCAACCTAGTATGGTTTCTACTTGCATTGTTTTCTAGTCTTACCTGTGCATGTCACTCTAGGTGTTGTGCCAACTCTTCTTAGATGCATCCTCAGCATTGGAAATGGCGACTTTTCTAAACCCCTTTTATATGGCTTGTGTGTGTGTGTATATATATATATATATATAAACAATAATTATAAGGATTATTGAGAGGGAGACTGATTTCTTTCCCCGAAAAAAGCTGTAAGGATTATATTAGCAAAATCAGTGCCTAGGTCACTGTAGTTTACATCCAGAGTTTCAAGAGCAGCTTTTTCTTGGACAATTCATAAAAATTCTAATCCTGTCTACTATTTTATACTAAGCTTCTATTACATACATCCAGAGAGAATTCTAAAAGTATACAATTTGTTAAACATGTCTAAAATTCTACAATTTTATACCAAGCTTCTATTACACACATCCAGAGAGAATTCTAAAAGTATACAATTTGTTAAACATGTCTAAAATTCTACAATTTTATACCAAGCCTCTATTACATACATCCAGAGAATTCTAAAAGTATACAATTTGTTAAACATGTCTAAAATTTTACAACTCTTAGTAGGCATAAACAAAACTGATGTCCAAATCATGAGAGCTAATCATCAATGGCTATTATATTATCAGCTACGGCTACACAGTTCAGGTCTGGGAGTCCTGGTGCCATAGATTGTGCAGAGTCGGAAGATGAAATTTAGGTCTACTTGGATGGGTCTCCTTTTTGGATTGCTTGAATTGAGACTAGATGGGATTTCACTCTGTAAATTTCCTCACGGAGCTCCTGGATTTGGATCCTCTGATCAGGCATAATTTCCAGCAGTGCATCCATTTGGGTTGTCAGCCTGGTGAGTTTTAAATTGAATGCTGCAATTTCCTTTTGTTTTATGTTTTCCCTTCTCCTACTCCACACAAGGGTTCTTGCCATGTCCACAAGTGCTGTCAAGGATCTTGATAAAATGTGCTTCAGTAAAGCTTTTGATGGCTCGAGACAGGTAGGCGTAGAAATTCTAGAGGGGAGAAAGGCTAGATTTTCTGGCTGCAGAGGAGAGCAGCGTGGCAAGAAAACCTCCACCTCCACGAACTTCCAGAGTACAGAGCCATACTTGAATGAAGAGGGGAATTAGGCAGCACAATCCAGTGAAAACGCCATTGAACCATAATGGCTTCACATGGTCCCTCGTATCCTCCATCCTCCATGTGGTTTGTTGTCCTTTGGAGCATGGGATGAGAATGACAAGGCTTGAGTTATAGATCCTCTCCTCTCACACAAGATTGGCTTGAAATAGCACATGACGCTTTATTCATGTGTGCAGGGGAATGTCATTTCACGATAAATAGTAAGCACCATGCAGTAAGCCAATGATTGATTGTGTCTTTACATCTTGTCTGTTGGATCATAATAAATTGATATTCAATAGGCATGATGTAAATGCCATTGAACCATAATGGCTTCACATGGTCCCTCGTATCCTCCATCTTGCATGTGGTCTGTTGTCCTTTGGAGCATGGGATGAGAATGGCAAGGCTAGAGTTATAGATCCTATCCTCTCACACAAGATTGGCTTGAAATAACACGTGAAGCTTCATTCATGTGTGCAGGGGAATGCCATTTCACCACAAATATTAAGCACCAAGCAGTAAGCCAATGATTGATTGTTTCTTTAAATCTTATGTGTTGGATCATAATAAAGTGATATTCAATGGGCATGATGTGAAAACAATAAACCAATGATTGGCTTACTGCATGGTGCTTAATATTTTCCGTCCTTTCACTGGTAGTGGCATGGGTGTGATTGCGAGGTTGCTTGCGGGGAGTTAAATCAAGTATCCAACCACACTTCTTGGTGTATGGATCCTTCTTGTGCTGACAATTGCATGCATGATAGGTGGTTGATGGGACGAGCATTGGTGGTTGCATGGGAGTCTTAGCGAATAGAAACTTCCCTCATGGGTTCATTGACCAATAGGGTTCCAAATGCAGGAGAGATTGTATGATTGGCTAGAGAATCTGCCAAGGAATTGAGATGTTTGATCACATGTTTTGCCTAGATATCAGGGATAGAGGATATGTGGGTTAAAATTCTCCTTATCTGAAGAGTTTATTTAGCTTGATGTAAGAAGGAAAAGTGCCAAAGATGAGGTGTCTTGTGATATTGTTTGAGTTGTTGCTATGGCCAAGGTGTTGGGGAAAATGAATTAGAGAAAACTATTCTTTGGACTAGGCCATATAGTTTTCCCTAGTTGTTGGAGGTTAGACCCAAGTTCCATGTATATGATAATTCAATTTGTCCTCTGGGGCCATATAGCGTCTCACTCCCCCTCTTTCCCTCCCCTGCTGCCCCTAGGTTGCCTGTGTATATTTAATATGAATAGACATGGGAAATTTCTAGCAAGTGCATTTTATGTGAAATGTCTAACCTTAGAAGGGATCAAAGGTGAATTTCCCATTAATTTCTAAATCCTCAGGGTATATTGGAACACATCAAGAAATGGGTAATCCCACATTTAGAGTCTTAGGTAGTGGGGAATGCAGAGGTAGCAACAAAAGTGGACAATCAAGAGAAGTAGCTAGAAAAGCTAGTAGCAAATAGTAACATGCAATATTAGTTGATTCTAGGTCTTGTAAGGAGCTTCTATTCAACCTCCTTCCTAGAGGTTTTTATTGGGTCAGTCAAAGTGGTGGTTAAACATGAGAAGACATTTAAATAGGTTCTAGGAGAAAATATACATGAAAACACCAATTTGGACCTCATCCTTCAAGGGAACATTAAGCAAGAAGCCCTCAACAAGCATGCTTTCTTCTAAAACTCAAGGTTTTTGATGCAGTACAAGGTTGTTTTGTTGTTCAACTAGTTCATTAAGCAAGAAACCCTCAACAAACATGTTTTCTTCTAAAACTCAAAGCTTTTTATGCAATACAAGGTTGTTTTGTTGTTCAGCTAGTGCATTAGGATAAATAGTAATAAGCTTTTTAGTTATGTTGAAAGGACTACTAGAGTGTTGTAGCATGTATTTTTTTTAAATTTTAAGTGCTCTTGAATCCCAAAATTTAGACTCATTTTTTATTTGTGTTAATTCATGTATGGTGCAACAACAACTTTCCTTTATTATAATCACTATTCCTTTTAGCTAAGCAACAAGGCAACAAGATACAAGTATATATTGATATATCCCCTCTTCATTTCTTGTCATCTAGTTTAACAGATTTCTAACAATTTTTAATTGAACCTATTTGATCTTTATCTATGGGTCTTCATGGTATAAGGAAATTTTGATAAGAAAATAAACACCATAACCTTGTTTTTCCAATTAAATATATGACACTAGTTGACATTAGTTCAAATATGAATAGTCTCTTATATCAAAAATATAAATAATTAAAAATCTTATACATTATCTTAGTGAACATCATAAAAAAACTTCAATGTTCTATCTTAGATAAGCACTAATGTCTAAGTATAAGCTTAACTCATGAAGCACTAAATGACATGGAATACTATATGTATACCTAGTAAGCCTTTTATATTATATTATAATGATAATAAGTATTCTGTAAATGGTCATTATATTTATAAGTAATATTAATAGTATTCTACTTTAAGTTATCTTAATCAAATAATGTAATTATAATTTGAAAAATAAAGAATTATGGAATTAGATAATTAATCACTATTCTTTTTAAATTAAGCTCATTACTTAATATCTTTAAGGGATTTATTTGAGTATATCTCAATTTCAGATTTATCTAAACTTTTAGATGTTCCAGAAGTTACAATATTAAATGGTACAAAATTGATATCCAGGTGATTCAAAAGAATCATATTGATATTTTCAAATGACCAACTTAGTTTGTATGGTCAAATTGTTTATATGTGTGTAGGTGGTCAAATAAATAGTTGCATATTATGTGCACACATTTTGTCATATGCACTTCCGTGTTCCTCTTATTGAACTTGGCTTCATCTTTGCATAAATTCACATCTACATTTTTGTTGTTGTAGATTCTTCAAACATAATTTGCATATTTACTCCTTATACAGATTTACTATAGAATATGCATTAGAATAGATTATCAAATTTAAATAATTACTTTTAGAATTTCATAAATAACAATTATTATAAATAATATTTAAAAAAAATAAAAAAATAAAACTCAAGAAAATTAAATGCAAATATAGTATTCTTATTCCCACATTTTCTTAGCTTAATGTATATTTTATGAAAATGTGATATGTTTCTATTCAACTTGAATACAATCTTTAATTAATAAAAAATTATTCATAAGAATAAATTATTCTTACTTTAATAATATAATACACACTATTTCAGCCTTTAAGGTTAGCTTAATTGCCCGAGTTCTCGTTGCTAAAGCACTTCCCTAATGGGAGGTCATAGGGTCAATTCTCCTCAACGACTTCCGGGTTAAGCTCTGCTAATAAGCTGACAGTAAGTGATCATTTCAGGTGGATTTACTCAAATATTTCCTTGAGAAAAAATAATACACACTATTTCATTTTAATAGTCATCTAAATTATTTTCCTAAAAACCTAAAATTATACAAATATTTAATAATATAACATATGTATTATAACTTGATTTAATAATGATTAAAAATGTAATATTATTCTTTTTAATAATCACTACAATCATAATGTTAAAGATAGTGGTGGACTTCCATCTATAACTTGTATTTCTTTGTTTATGTTTTTGTATTGGAAAAATTATTTGAGAGTGTAGTATTATTACTCAAATTAGTGTTATTTGAAGTGTAGTGTTAAAGAGAAAATTCCTAACCCCAATAAGAAATGTAAATGTACCAAAATATGAATTATATTCTTATTCACATTCACCATTCAACGATGTAAGATAAATATGACTAATGAAATCAAGAAATAATCATGTCAACAAAGATAAATATCAAGTGCCAAGTGCTCTAAACTCAAGAATGCCACCAAATTTTAGAAGACTTATCATAAAACATCACCCACTTAAAGAGGTTCCGTGCATATCCATTGGTGAGTTCAGGTTCTAATTATTAGGTGGAATTTGAGTCAAACTTGCTATTGTTTTTATATCAGATTTAGGAGATTTACGACATCAATGCTTAAGTTGTCTTAGGTCAAATTTCAGATATGGATGCATATTTCAAAGCATTTCAAAATGTATTGAACTATCATAAGATCCACATTTATGTGAAAGAAGGGCCCATTTAATAGATAATTTAGGCATTAAAGTGAAAGTAGACTAGCAAGTATGGAATGGTTAGGATCCTAACTAGAGAATTAGTAATACGTTTGGAAAGGAGCCTAACTACAGAATTAGTAAAGCATTCAAGCATTAATGAGCCACTTATGGTGTTTAGCATAGTCTAACAAATTGTTCTTGAGATTAGATGTTGTAAACCTTTTGTATCAACAGTGAAAGAGAGACATCATGCTTAAATGTGTGAAAAACGTGTATTAAAGAGCTAATTTAATAGGCTTATTTTCATGCACATGTCCATTAATAATGTAGGATAATGCCTTAATACATTGTATACTTGCATTGAAAAATATTAACCAGCCATTAAAACCTTTTAAACAATAGATTTCTAACCATTAAAGGGCCAAATTGTATGAGATGTTTAACCATTAAACTTTTCAAACAATAGATTTCCAACCATGAAAGGGCCCAATCATATAAGATATTTGGCTTCATGAGTAGGTTGTTTTACTAGAAGTTCCATCGATTCATTGGATTATTAAACTGTTCAAACAATAGATTTGCAACCATGAAAGGGCCCAATCATATAAGATATTTGGCTTCATGAGTAGGTTGTTTTACTAGAAGTTCCATCGATTCATTAGATTATTAAACTTTTCAAACAATAGATTTCCAACCATGAAAGGGCCAATCATATAAGATATTTGGCTTCATGAGTAGGTTGTTTTACTAGAAGTTCCATCGATTCATTAGATTGGTTGGTTATGATCATTGAAATCTCAAGAAGTTATTTAAATTCCAATTGTTAGACCAAATTATTAGGTCCCTTTGTCAATGTGTGAGTGCAAGAAAAATTTCTCGATACCCTTAGGTCCCAAATGGATTATTTTTAGTATTTTCTAGCATCAAAATTAGATGAAATAAACTCAAAATATGATAAGATTTTTAGCACACTAGAGTTTGTTTACCATGAGAGTTTGATCCATCTATGAAGATATTCAAATTTAACACACATCTAATGTTTATTTAGCTAGCTATATACTTATCAAAGCATAAATTGGCAAAAAATCCATGCAAATCCTTAGTGGATCTATCCCTTGGAAAACATTATTTAGCATAAAACACTTAATCCTTAGCTAGATTTTGAAGGATTAGTCACAAATTTTGGGTCTAACAATCTAGATCTAAATAAAACAGCTTGAAATCCCCTATATTGCAAATAAACAAAAAAAGAAGAAAAAATGAAATGATTTTTAAGTTTTTTGGTTGTAGAGATCAAACAAGAATACAAATGCCTATCATTGGACTATGGGGTCACTAAATCTATTCATTGTGTGATTCTTTTGTTCTAAAGTGTCAATGTTAAAGGTCCCAAGGAGGATTACCTTGTAAATGTTGATTAGACAAGTTTAAACCCTTAAATATGGATGGAGTGGGTAGTTCCTTTAAAATCCACCCCCAAATACTACAAATGAACTCTAAGTTTAACCACATGCAAGAAGGTATAACAGAAGGTTGTCCACACTCAATGTAAAAGAAATGAAAGCAGTTGATAACAACAATTTGGGAAATAAATACTACAACTTAATTGCCTTCTCATTAGAGCATGGTGCCCTTCTCTATCCTTGTGGTAGCTTCTTCCTCCAACATATCTAAAAGTAACAAATGCCTTACAATATACCTTTGTACACAACTGAGAGAATATTGATACACAATAGAAGCAAGAAAAGATAAGTCTCTTTCAATATTCTCCAACAACAATCCAATGATAAGGCATCATCTTTATATAGATAAAGAGTTGTTGACCTCACACCATTTGGGATATGAGCCCCATCCGGGAAATAGGTCTGATTGCTATTATAATGATCTTAAAGATTTGTCTTGGCTGCAATTTACAACACAAGTGAGCATGCATATACTTTTGAGATAAGCAAGTTAACTTTGTGAAACACACAATTGCAGTGTGCATAAGGTACTTTCACGAATGGGAAAAGAAAGAGCGAGTTTTTAGAAGAAAATTAATATTACCATCCTAATAAAGACACACACACATACATCGTAAGAATCATTAATTAATCTACAAAATAGTTTGCAAAGTAACAACGATAATGAAAGCAAGGGTGCACAATTCAATTAAGATGTAGCAAAGCCAACGAAATAGTTCATTTGCTTTAGTACATATGAATACCAACATACATCACAAACATGAAAGAATAATTTTACAACATTCACGATACATGCATGAAAGTACGTCGGCTCTAAGAGCTTTAAAATATTAAGTGAAAGTTCTAAGATACAAAATTACGATGTTGCATCACTAGCCCTAATAGTGGAACATGAAGCCACCACCTACTTCTCAAAAGAATGATGTTCTCTCCTATGCTAAGCTTGAGAAGTCAAGGCTAAAATTCCTTTGCTTGAGTTATGAGGGCTTATTTATAACAAATGAGGCGACCTTTCAAATTCCATGTGTGACCCTTAGGCTTCCACACATTTTACATTTTCTAATATTGGAAAATTACAAAATTACATTCCACCAAAATTGTGATGAGAATACATAGAATAGAATAACACTCTTGTGTTCACATTTTGAGAAGCTACAATTTGGCGACTGTGACATGGGACTTCATTGTAATGTGTCAATGCCAAGTTCTTTTCTTCGCTGCTATGTCTTCGACTCTTCATGATAGATCTGGATTGTACTTCATCTTCACCCTCCAAAGGGTCTAGATATAGTATTGGGGCCTTCTAATTCATCTTGTGTTGCCATCTATATGTTGTAGTTTAGAATTCCTTTATCTCCTGCATTATGGTCTCTTTGTGTCTCATCTCCACAAGTGCCTTCTTAGAATCTCTCCTTGATGACTTCTTTGAACATCTTCTACGATGTTAGGATGATAATACCTACAAATGAAATCCACTCATGGCAAGATATTATTAGTCCCAAAATCACATATTATACCTTGTTTTCTCATGCAAGATGCTCACTGTGATGGGATAGTGCACTAGAATTAAGAGAGAGGATTTCTTGCACATAGGGCACAAGTTCAAGAGGCAAGAGGTAGAGGTTTGGGCACTGGGAGTGTGCACTACGCCAGGGCAAGAGAGAGGGACAAGCTTGGGCGCAGAGCGCAGGTCCTGGAGACAGAGGCTAGAGGCTTGAGGACTAAGGATGCATAGTGCACTATGACTAAGAAGGAGACTCTAGGTTAAGCACAAGTTGCAACTGCAAGGGCCAAGGGGTGGCCTTACTATCCACTAGGAGTGTGTAATGCGCTCCACAAGGAAGGGTTGTCAAGGTTTGGTGCCGAGTGCAGGGGCAAGCAACAAGAGGTTGGATGACTGTGCTCTAGAGATTCACAATGTGTTTGTGAAGGGAGTTGTGTTATGAAACCAACTCAAGAAAAGATAGAAAATATAGATCAACGCCTTAGAATTTAGCCTCTTCGAGGGGGCAACCTCCTTTACATTACATAAATGAACAATTCTTGGATGATACAAATGAAAAGACCTCCTTTCTATATATAGGAGTCTAAGGGGTCATAACATAACCAAAGCCGACATAACAATAATAATGTAAGGGCACAATAATAATAATAGTGGGCTTCTATGGGGCACAATAGTAACAATATGGGCACTACATGGGTACATCAATATAATAAGTGGGTTGTACTAATAACAATAAGGGGTTACACTAGTAGTATAGGGGCCTAACAAGTTGACCTTAGGATGGGCACAGGGTGCAGATGTAAGCTTCAAGAGATTGATGTCCAGGTCCTAGTTGTGCATAATACGCTCATGACTTGCGCTGAGGGGTAAGCATGTTCATGATATGGTGCAATATATGAGGATAAAGAAACAACCCAAAATTAACTAAGTGTGACATCGGTTGAGTGAAGAAGAGAGCAAGAAAATGCATGACATGATCACACACATACATACACAATCAAACTCATGACAAAAATATGCATAATACATGAAACCAACATGTATACATTGAAACAACAACAAAACGACACTAGTCTCCAAGTGGGATAGTTAAAGTGCAAGTCTTTGCGATTGAAGTGTCGACTGTAAATAGGAAGTGTGCTATTACTTAGATACCTTTTGAAAATGAACCCGACCATCTTGAGACACCAAAAACATAATGCAAGGACTGAAGTGACACATGCAAGAGCCGAAATACGCAAACACAACACATGTGAAACCAAAAGCGACACATGCAAAATCAAAGCAAGCAAAAGCGACAGTTGAGAAACTTACTCGAATGATGGCGCACTTGCAACCAAGAGAGATAAATCTCCTTGTGCTCCAAAAGTGCTTAGAGCTCAAAAGAAAAAGATCATTGTGAAATGAGCTCTGGGTTGGTCTCTTAGAGGGAGAGCACATGCACTTATTGTTAGTGTGTTATGGAAAATTCTCTTCTGCAAAGAAAAGTGAATCCCCTAGATCTAGTGGCTGATCTAGAAACAAAAAAACAAAAAAGGACAATGTTTTCCTTAGAGAAATTAATAAATGGAAGAAAGGCCTACGTGGAACCCAATGCTAGTCCTCCTCTTTTCTTGGCTTGTAGACTTTAGGTCCAACTCCAATTACTATAAATGGAACTTGCAAGACAGTCACGACAAAGAAGAGAACTACAAGACATCCATAGAAAAACTAATATCTCTATTCAATGAGTCAAGTGGGCATTGAAATACATATGCATTAAATATACACAAAGCATAGGAAAACAAAACTTCTTGTATTAATGAAATATAGGAGAAGATTACAACCCTTCAAGATTAAGGGAATTTTGAGGTCTAAAATGGGCCTTCGAAGGAAAATGTACAATTAAAATAAACTTTATAAGAACCAATAGGATTCAAGATGATAATGTCAACCATGGGGGATGATTCACCATTTTTGGAGTAAAAAAGTAAAAAGATTAAAAAATAATAAAATATAAAATTGTTTTTCAAACTTATATCCTAATTTACTCAATTTTTTTGCGAGTACTGTTGATGCAAAATTTAATTCTCATCCAGGAGACCAGTTGCATTTTTCGATGACAGTTGCACACTAAAATGGAAATACATGAAAACGTGATGCACACATTTCATGTATTTCTCATTTTTCGTTAGTAGGTCCATCGACAATATGAACATGGTACTCTTGATGAGGAACAAATTTTGCATCCAACGAGTGTTTCAGTCGAAATTTGAGTAAACCCATAGGGATGAAGTTGAATATCGATTAAAAAAATAGTTAGTTATTTAGTTTTTGTTTTGTTTTGTTTTGTGTTGTTTTTTTTTTTTTATTTGATGTGTAATTATCTTATTTTATTATTTTTACTATTATTCTATAATTTCTTTAGGAGGCCCATTTTAGACCTCAAAATTCCCCTAGTGTTTGTAGTTCTTGACAATGTAGAATCTCCCACCAAACTTGTCCTTCCTTAGCCACAAGGCAAGCCTTTAATCACAACTCAAGGATGGTAATTGATCCTTATGTAAAAGCAACAACATTAGGGCATAACTAAGGGTCTCCAAAGGGCAACCCAGACTCTATGGGAGGCAACGAATATATAGGGTAAAAGTGGTAGTTTAGGATTTACCAATCTAGGCTTGAGATCCACATATGAAGGACAATAAGCTCTAACGATAAGGGACAAGACCTCTAAGATAGGAAAATATAGGAATTCATTATATTAATCAATAGTAAATGGTTAAAACCACTTTAAAAGTTTATGAAAGAAGAAGTTTCGTAAATATTTTTTTATTTTTCCTGAAATTCCAAAACCAATGCACCTGCAAAAGAGAGCAAGTTGCATTGGTTAGTGCAAGTGCTCAGTTATGCAACATGCGACCATCATAGGTGGACTGAAAGGTAGCATGCGCTGGGGTCAAAAATGTGTTTTTAAGCTGATAAACCCAAAATTCTTGGACTTTTTGGAGAATCAATGCTTGAGGCTTTGCAAAGGGATAATGACAAGGTGTCAAGGATGTTGATTGATTCAGTTTCAAGGCCATTTTGACAAAATGAACTGTAACGTATTGCCCCCTAAAGTACAAAGTCAAAAGCAATGGTTGAGCACTGAAGTGCTTTACCTTGTGAAAAATCTAGATAAAGTAATGCTTGGTCGAGATCATATGTTACAATTCATAATCATCATGATATCATCGCTGAGATAGGCATACCCATACTCAACCTGTAAGCCAATATAACATGTACAATAATCAAAGTAATGTTCACTGATTGTAGATAGTGGATCCATGCTTGGATGACTTTTTGAAACAATCATAGCCACCATCATTTGTGATCTGGTATGAATCCTTAAATCACACCCTGGATGGATGAAACTAGATCTGGGGTCTTGTACCTCATTCACTTGATAGTACGAGTTTAACCATGTAAATAAATGAGTTGGAGTCAAACATGGTAAACACCACTTGATTACGACCAATGATGTAAGCCGTTAACAGATACGAGAGAAACTAACGATAATAATAATGGCTTTCAAGGTACTACAATACAATATATGCAATGTGAATGAATAAGCTCAAGTTGAACACCACACAAAATATTTTGGTTGAAGGCCAATGATGAGGACTTGTCACCATAAGCGAGGAAACTTGCCATTGAGATATGCAAGTTCCAAGGCACTGAAGGAAGTTTCTAAGTCAACTTCTTGGATAATGTGCTGATGCCGACAAGGAATGAACCATCATAAGAGGGCCTTGATGCATCCCCCATCAACGACACGAAATGGGTATTAAGATTTTGAGACGAAATATAGTGATGCAAAGCTACTTCAGGAGCAACAAACATGAAATAAGGATTAATGGTATTGTAGCAGATGTCAACTGAGGGTGGACTTTCTCTTAAACATATCGACAACACTGAATGGAATTGGAAACATTGACTCAAAGACCAAATTCCCCAACCCAAAGTAGTCACACAGATCAAGGGAAAGAGTGTTATGTTCAAGAGCGACTTGTTGCCATTAATAGGTAAAAATCCATATTTTCTCAATTTCTCAACCATTTATGGACAATACCTCTTTCTTTTTGACAATATTGAGGAGGATAACATATGTTTGATCTATAAGTTCATCCTTCGGATGAATCCTTCTGAGTATTTTTAATGATCCCTGAGCAGGAGTGGTTCGGCCTCGTCATGTTTGATGAGTTCAACACTGTTTGATAATTTTACGAGTCCAACGAAGGTGTAACTCAACTTCTTTTTCATGTTTAGAGAGTTTGAAAAAGAGGCAAAAAAGAAAATTCCAAAGGATCCTTTTCATAATTTTAGTCTCTTGAGTTCGAAAAGGCATTAAATGATACTCAGGGGAACCTTTTAGTCATGTTCACAAAAGTATTCCTTTTTCGTAAATAGTCTATCCCAGTCCGGAAAAGGGTTAAAATTATACTAGGCATACGTCTTTCCATTTACTTTAACTAGTTCAAAAGGACAAGTGCTCGACAATCTTTTCATATTTTGGGAATTTGAAAAGAGTTGAAAGAGGATTCCAGGGGGTTCCTTTTTTGTAGGTTTATAGAGCCCAGAAAAGCAATAAAAGTGTGCTCTATCGTCAATATGATCCGTGTTCAACTTAAAATTTGCATTATACCCTTAAATTAACTATTAAATTGCTCATAACACCACAAAAGGATTAAAAATATATGACATATGGTAAAAATTAAATCAAAATATTGAAATTATATTAAAATAGTAACTAATTGACCATAAATAGTGAAAAGTAACAACATTTCTCTACCATTTTCATTTTTACCTCTTGTGAGTGAGCTCTGAGTGCATTTTACCCTCAAATTTCAGCAAGTGATTGCAGCGAATCCAATGGACCATTTCTAGTTCCATTAGCTCTAGGTAGAAGATCTATCATTTCTCTCTTTTTTCACAATGTTTATTTCTCATTTGATGAAAATTCTTGAGAGTTATCAGTGTTTAGGGTCTAAAATTTTTCCCTCGGCCCATCTCACCATCTCTGTATCAAAAGGTGCACTGGGTCTGCCTAATCTACAATGGAAAGAGTGGATCAACGCACCATCCGGGAAGGCAAAGTGCACTTGGCCGCTTTTTCCACTAAAAGGTAGGTGTGATGGGCGCAGTTTGAGAAAAAGGTTTATGATTTTGAGTTAGATTTCTCTCAAAGTTTTTCACAAGACTGATTCTAAGTGTTTTTCTTGTGATTTTTCAGTTATTCACCGAAGAAAAAATGGTTTTATGCTGGAGAGAAAGAGAACATGGATCTCAAGATTTGGATGCTTCAAATGACCCAACAACAATACGAGCCTTAAGGAAC
Organism: Pinus taeda; assembly: GCA_000404065.3. Lineage (NCBI taxonomy): Eukaryota > Viridiplantae > Streptophyta > Pinopsida > Pinales > Pinaceae > Pinus > Pinus taeda. The sequence continues at coordinate 140,573 of APFE030952360.1, read as the reverse complement.
TGTGGGCTCCTTAAGTTCTTATGGATTCTAGGAATGAGAGCCCAACTTGATTTACTGGGATATTTCGTCAGGGCATGGGATATTCAGGGACAATTTTTTAGGATCGGAGCTCATACTGTCACAATAGAGGTGGAGGATATCTATTTATTGACATGGTTATTCCAAAGAGGAGCTCCTATCTCACTATCTGACATGAGAAGGGGTGGTGACATTGTGAAGGACTACATAGCTGCTCATTGTAGACCTCATTCTCAAGCAACAAAGGATGGGAAGATAGATATCAAAGATGTCATTTAAATTCCTCTCAGTACGATCCTCTTCACTATTGCTCGACTGGCTGGCAGTGCTGATTTGCATTTGGCTACCAAGTCCCAAATGCAATATGCATTAGAGTGCATAAAACCTCCTGTCTTCAACTTGAGTGAAGGGGTATTGGCTAACCTAAAGGAACAACTTAACGGAGCAAAGGATGGGTGCTTGAAGAACTTTGGGTATGGTTCTATTTTGATATCTTTTGCTCTTGAGAGGATACCATTACTCTATCCTTAGCGGATTTCTTTCGAGCTTCCAGGACCCAGGGTTCCACAGATGAGGCAATGGGTAGATCTCATGTCTCGTCATGGGGGTACACCTGTGATGAGCTTTAACCCTACTTTCTTTCGATGGTTGCAGGTACATATTATCATGATTGAGGACTATCCATATGCCAGAGTTGATTTTCGAGGAGACCAAGAGCTTGTTTTACCTAAAGGCAAGCAATGGGGTGATATAGGTAAAACAATGTCATTTTGAATGTTTTTTTTGGTTTTTTGGATTTTACCATTTTTTATGTTTTTAATGTATCATAGACTAGCTATTAGTTTCACATGAAAATATTAGACTTGTAATACCAATAGGCTCGTCGCATCTTCAAGGATGGGGACAAGCACAACTTGCATAGTTTGGAGTTGCTGCATGGGAAGATGGGGAGATGGAGGAGCCGAACATAACTGGGACTCTTGTCGAGTTTGAGTGTCATGTTGAGGGTTTGACCCTTAGCGTGCTAGAGAATAGGATCAATGAGATCCCTATGCGACTGCATTGGTACATTATTGGAGTACTAGAGTGCATTAGTCGGTTGATGTGCAAAGTTGCTTGCATGGTCATGTGTTATTGCGATCAACATCAAGATTTGTCAACTAAGAGGCCTTTGAGCCATATTTTGTCTACATTAATTTTGATATTATATGCCATGTGGCCATATGTGTCTCGGACAATTTGTTTTTGTAAAACAAAACTCTATATATAGTTATCTATCGATGTTTCCTATTTACTCTATTCTCTTGTTCAATGTGTAATGTTGATTGAATTATTTACATGTTTTGCAAGTGTATGTAGAAAACATAATTGGATAATGCATCGGTTAATGTGTTTATAATTCTAGGGATACGCTGATATTGAATATAATCAAAACATCGTTCTAGAAGGAGAACCCTTTAAAACATGCATAATAAAGTTGGACCTCTGTCGACTGAATAAACATTATTTAAATGTTGACTACAAGCTATGAGTCAATTTTGGAAATTAAATAGCGGATATCACACATAATTTGATCATTGCGCTATACTCATCGATATTATTAGTTGAGTGACCGATACAAATTACTTGTAGACTTACTAACTCGTCATCAGGAGCATAGATTTTCCACTCCGCGGAAGAAAGGTTCCAAGTACTATGATTAGCGCCATCAACATAACCAACATATGGCTGAGGGAACACCAACATCTACAAATCAAATGTAATTCAAGATTAACAGATAGGAAATTCGAAGAAAACACATTGCAAACACACTTAACACACCTATACAATATGTACACAATGACTATGCAAAGGTAAACTAGGCATGGTTATTTTTTAGGTACAATCCATTTCTGGGATGCGCCAAAGGGATTCCATCAAAGTTATCCAGTTCATAGGCCCCTTTTGATAGTACACATTTGACGATGTAAAAACCTAACCATAATGGTTCAGGCTTCCCAACTCCTAATTTGTCGGCTTCTTGGTCGTATAAAAGGACTGGTCACTTTCTGAGAAGGCACGAGGCTTAACATTCTAGACAAAGTGTGCTTTGACACGTTTTTTGTGAGCCTCAAAGGCCATTGCAGCGACGTGTTAGGTCTCATCTAAGTGAGCCAGATGCAAAAAATGATATTCTTTTGCGGAAGTTGCGGGAAGAAGCTTGATGACTAACTTTAAGGATGAAATCTCACACTTAATTGGGAGAAATGCTTCTAGACAATACACCAACTGAAAGGGTGTGAATCCAGTCACTATTCAAATAGATGTTTGGTATGCCCATAAGGTGGAGTAAAGATTGGTTGGCCAATTCGTCTTCTGAATCCTTACCATGCGTTGCAGCATCGTTTTCAAAACCTTGTTAATGGCTTCTACTTTCTCATTATCTTGTGGATAATAGGAAGTTGAGCTATCATGCTAAAGGCCCAAATTGGCAGTAAGTTCAGACATCATGTAATTTCAAAAATGTTTGCCATGGTTTGTAATGATAGCACACCAAATCTGGAAATGACATGGTTAAAAAGAAATAATGCAATAATTTTGTTGGTGTTATCATATTTAGACATCTCTTCGACACATTTGGTAAAGTAGTCTACAACAAAAATAATGTAACCTGACCAAATGAGGGTTACAGGTCACAAAGTCAATGCCCCATTTGGAAATTGGTCCAACGACAATAATTGGATGCATGGGGGCAAGTGGAGCATGGAATTTCTTATTATAAATATGACAGGCGTGACATTTATGGATTTCCAGAATACAATCTTGGAGCATGGTCGACCATAAATAACCAACATGTAAAATCTTTTGGGAGGTCACATAACCAAACATGTGTCTGTTGCATGCTCCAACATGACAGTCATTCAAGGCTTTCTAAGCCTCCTCATGAGTGAGACAACGTCGAAAAATTGAATCAACACCACGAAGGTACAAAGTGTCACCAATTATGATGTATTGGCGAGCCTTGTATTGGATTTGAAGCTGATCAGATTGAGTAGTATCAAGCCATAAAGTTTGGGTTCGGAGATAAATGATAATATCTCCATGCCAAGGATCAGAAGAATCCATCAGAAACATCGTTTCATCTGGAATAGAATCATCAGTGGTCAATTATGATTCAGACGAGGGAAGGTCGCAAATCAGTGCAACAAAGACTAGAGATTTCTTTAATTTGGACTTGATGAATTCCAAATCAAACTCTTGAAGGATGAAAATCCATTTTGAGTACTTGCCCCCCAATAATTGACATGACAAAATGTAAGTCATTGGGTTTCCATAAAAAAATATAGTAGTCTTCCGAAGCAGTATGTAGTGGTGAAACCTTAGGACAAACTTGGACAACTACCAAAGCTAAATTTTCGATTTGGAAATACTTGGCTTCAGTGTTGGTCAAGTTTTGGCTAAGGGGATATAACGGGTGTTCGTCCCCCATATCATCTTCTTGTACCAGAACCACTGCTAGTGTGGTAACTACCACAACTAAATAGAGGAAATAGTCTCGTTCCTTGTCATGGGGATAGAGAAAATATTCTGTAGTTAACACATCTTTCAAAGTGTCAAATTTTTTTTGGGTAGTGTGATCCCAATGGAAGGGAACCCATTTTTTCATTAGGCAAGTAAATAATTTCGTAAGTTTTGCGTCGTTAGGGACGAATCTTTGTAGAAAGTTAGCCTTCCCTTGAAGGTGTTATAAGTGAACAAGTGAAGAGGGAGTAGGAAAATCAATGATTTCTTGGACTTTCATAGGATCGATGAGGATCTCGTTTTTGGACACTACAAACCCTAACAATTGACCAAATTGAACACAAAGCACACACTTGTGCAGATTCAAGCATATGTTATAATGCCGAAAACGTAATAAGATAGCTTTGAGACGTAATGGATGATCCTCGCGATGTTTGGAATGGGCATGAAAATCATCCAAATAGGGTGGCACTATATGATTAACATCATGGAAAGCATAATTCATTTCCCTTTGAAAGGTTGCACGAACATTCTTTAGACCAAAAGGAAGTTTGCAGTAGGAAAACATACCCCATAGACAAATGAAGGTGGTCTTATGCTGGTCCAACAATAGAATGTTGATCTGATTGCAACTGGAAAAACCATCCATAAATGAAAATATTTCACTTCCGTAACATTCAGATTTGATTGATGAAAGGGATCAAATAGTTTTCCTTTGGACAAGCTCTATTGATATCCCTATAATCAACACATACTCTAATTGCACCCTGCTTCTTCATAACGGGAATGATATTCGAAACTCGATCAATAAGAGGAACAAGATAGATAAAACCAACATGCTAAAGCTTTTCAACTTCTGCTTTTATGGCCACAAATTTCTTCAGATGAACCATACGTAAACATTGATGAAAAGGATTAGCATCCAAATAAGTTTTAATCTTGCGTACAAAAATGTTTGGATCTATGTTCGACATCTCTTCGTATGTATAAGTGAAAACGTCATAGAACTCTTGAAAAAGGTCCTTATAAATCTTGATCTCATTGGGAGAACAATATGCATCAATGTAGAAATTTTCAACAACTCCAGGTTTGATAGAAATATTGAGGGGTACAGTCTCCTCAATATTAGCTAAATTATTCTCGGAATTCACCTCATGAACAAAGACAGAACCATGAAATGACTCAGTAACGTTGGAAGATTATTCTTAATAATTTTAGATAATGAGGACCGATGATGATGATCATTCCTTGGAGATTCATCTGGCATCATGATCTCCATAATGCCTTCATCGGTAGAAAATGTATCGTTGAAAACCACCTAAATCTTGGGAATGATCAACCCAATTTACTAAGGTATCCGTATCAATATTTGTCGAACAAGCTGAGTAAATGATTTCGTACTCTAGCTCAATGGGACTGAGCGACATATGATTCCCAAATGATTCGATGTTAGAGTTGTTAGGTACTATCCAAGGATCAAATGGAATAGTAGAAGACAAAATCATATTAATAGAGGCAACTGTATTTGGAATGTCAGGAGGAGGGAATGTAAAATTTCACATCAAGGATGAATCTTTAAGTAATCCTATCCTGACATGTTGATAAGGTTGTAGGGATTCAACTACAAGTGGAATACTCCCAGTGACTTGGGAATCAATGGAAAAGAAGGCAAGCTGATTGATGGCTATGATGCCCCCCTAGTGAGGGAAAGAAATAATCCTAAAATAGGTTGAGACCACGACTGCCATGGCATAAACTCATGTTCATCCCAATAATATGTTGTAATCTAAAGGTTCGTCGATGACTCTGACCTCTACTGAGACTGTTTTTCTATCCAATTCTACTTGTAATGAGTTCAGGATCCCGTAAGGTTTAAATCCTCTCCCATCAAAATCTTTGAGGGTGGATGGTGACTGATTAATTTGTGGAGAATCAATAGCTTTCCAACATGAAAGCGACATGATGCAAGTTGAAGCACCTTCATCTACGATCGTGCAGTGAATAGTTTTATTTATACCGAAAACTTGAATCATGAAATCCAAATGGGGCAGGAGTTTAGGAGTATGGTTCTCATGATTAAATACAACAATATTTGAATTTGAATGATCCAATCCTCCAATTTCTGCTAGTAAATAATTCTTTTGGGCAAGACAACTTTGCAACACCATGAGTGTTGACATAGTTGAAGGAGTTTGAGCTAAATCCTCAACTATGTTGTAATTTTGTGCAACTCTCACGTGAGGGTTAAATGCTGACTTATGAATCACCCATTTAGGTGGTTTGATAACCAATTCAACAGTTGGCTTCTCTGGTTTCTCTATATGGAGAGGACCAGAAGCAGGTTGAGTATATTTGGAAGGTTGATGATAATACTTTCTAGATGAAGGATTCAAATTTCCATAATCCTTATTCCTTGTAGCCACCATGACACCATTCTTATTGCTAACAACATATAACGTCATTTCCTGGGAAGAAGAAGATTGGTTTTGAGCAACTGTATTTGTCTCCTAGGTTGGAAAGTTGTTTTTCAAAACCACATGGGAAGTAGATGCAAATTTCAAAAATTCATTGATCTCTGCACTATGTGGATAGTCCTTCATGAAATTTTCATCATTACAGATAAGGCATGGATAACGAGGCTTTCGCTTCTCGCTAGGAGATTGATTATTATTCTTTTCTTGTGGAAGGTTCTGTTGCTTATTCTTTCTTTTACGTGTTTTCTTACTTCAAGGTTGATGAGATTTTCCTTTATCAAATTGAACAACGTTTATCTCGGAAGTACTCATAGTAGCAGGATTGGAAGGGTTTTGATTGGTCATAGCGGGAGCATATTTTGAATTAGATGGATTCAAAGATTTTCTCACCAATTGTTGGAAAATGGAACCAATCACGCCATCAACAGCATGTGATTCCTTCAAAGGAAGAGCAGGTGGAATAGTACGCTGGGGTCTTAGAGCATTGGGTATCTTGTCATAGAGTGTGCTGGAATGAGTATAGACCAAATCTAAATATTGAGCACGAGTAATGACTTGCTCTTCAGTAACAACTCTTCCTTTAGAAATGTCTTCAATTATTGATGGAAAGAGGGATTTGACAAACCACTCGACCAATAACTGATCCAGAATGTAATATTTTACCAATTGACGTCAACGCCTCCACTCATGAATATGACCATATATGTGAGTGGAATCTAACTATTTCAAGGAGGTCAAAAGCCGTGTTCTAGATTCTGAAAATGTGGTTGCTAAGGCATTGAAGTTGTTAAAATAAGTTTGTGGCAATTCAATATACCACTTAGATGCCGTACTAGTAAGAGTTCTTTGGAAAATCCATAAATGGATGGAATCATCATTTAAGGAGTTGGATGAACACCATAAATGATCGGTCATAATGTGAGTGGGTGCGTTTTTTCTAGGATTTTTGTTGAATTTTGGAATTCCACTCGACAATTTAGTAGGAATGGCCGACCACTAAGGAAAATGACAAATATGATCATTCGTGAGCTAGGATAAATCTGGTAACTCAAGCGTTGCTAAAAATGGAAACTGTCTATTAAAATCCATTTGGGAAGGTTGAACATGCAGGTAAAGGTTAAACTATGGTGGAGGGTATCCTAGGTATGACAGAATAGTTTGAGAAACCAATATTTGCATTCCGGGATAAGGAGGATTTTGATAACTAGGATAACCATAACTAAGTTTCCCAATTCTCTGAAAACATTAAGGTTGGAATGGATGAATTTTTATCTATTGGTCTTGATAAGGAATTTGTGGAATAGTAGATTGACCAACAAGTGTTTTTGGAATGCCTTGAAATGGTTTCCCAGATGGATTTTGCATCATTCCAATATTGGGTTGACTGGTTGGTACCTGTGTCATGCCATGCATAGGTTGGTATACTTGCATATGAGGTATAGAATAACCAAGAGGTGGAGATTGTAATTCTCACTGAAGAGGCTAGGTAGATGGAATTTGAGAGATTCCAGATACCAATGGAGTAGGTTGTACTTGAGATACATCCTGAACAGTTTGATTCAATTGAGGTGTAACTTGGGCAGGTTGAGGTATAGATTGAACAAATTGACAAGTAGGAACCTTGGGTGTAGTCGGAACAGGTTGAGAAGTTGGGATTTGATTTAAAACCAAACCAGGTTGAACAAGAAACGTAGGATACCAAGGGTTAGCAACCATTCTTGGAAATGGAGGACCTGTAGGAAGAGGACTTGAATAGGATAGTTCACTAACTTGTAGTGTTTTATCAACATTAGGGAAACATTCTAGAAATAGGTTGACCCCCTGCTGAAGGATAAGGAGTGTATGGAGGCAACTTCCCCCCCCCCACCCCCCTGGAGGAGGGTACCTAGTATGGGATTGAGTAGGCTGTTGTAAATGTCCTAATCCATTAAGAAATGCACTATACTGCTGCTCCAAAGGAGACTGAGGCAAAATAGGTGGAATAGATCATTGGGTGCTCATCAAAGAGGGTTAAAATAATATTCCTGATGAAGTTGATAAAGGAGAAGTCCATGGACTAGTTGATGCACTAGAAAAGGTTCCAAACAATGACTGGTAGCTAGGTGGTACCGATGGACCACCATAAAAATGGGTTTCTGGTGAAGTCACAAACATAGAAGAAGCTGTAACTTTAGTTGAATCACTCATGATAGAAGACATGGGTTGAGAGACTGTCGTTGACTCAGTCATGTTTTAACTTCTCAAAGGGGTTTGTTGAGGGAGGTCCAAAGGTTAATTGAAGCAAGGAGTTTGATAGTAAGGAATCTATGTTTGAGTAGGAGGAGTAAGAAAAGGATGGTATTGATAAAGTGAAATCCCTCTTAAATGGACACGAGTTGAAGGTCGAGACTCTTCTTCAGTGATTTCATCAATATTAAAAAGGCAAGGTGGAAGTTGTTCTCCATCAATACCGAAATATACAGGTTGTGGTTGAGACAAAGGCAGAGGAAGAGAAGAATAAATTCCTAAACTAGTTGGTTGAGTTATCTGAGGTTCCTCAGGTTGTATTACCTCATCTTGTAAAGTATCTGAATCTAGAAATTTAGGTTCAATGTTCCCAGGTCTAATGTTTCAGGGGCTTTAGTGTCGACTGAGTTTTACTCACCAGCCAGTAAGGATGTAATTTTAGGTTCAGTACTTATGCGAAGTGACGATTCTGGTTGGTTAATTTCGGACGTAGTGCTAGAAGGTGTAGCTTCTTAAGTACCAATTTTGATAGTTTTCATTTTCTTATTCTTACGATGATCAGGTGTTGCCTCTGGAGGTAAAGGAGGAAATCTTTGCATTCTACGTGAATGACGGGGTTGTTGAGGGTGTTCTTCGACGATAGATTAATCAATTTTAGAAATTAACAACACAAATAAAACAAAACATGGGTAACTAGGAAAAAGCGTTTACCAAGTAACTATGAGTTGCAATATACCGTTTCCATTATGTGTAGGAAATCTCCTCGAATGTTGTGTTCGGTGTATCACAATAAGCAAGGTGGCCAACTCGGTTACCTATGGAAGGATAACATCCTATAGGGGCCTTCCAAAATATACCCAACAGTACATGGAAGCGTAGTCCATGGTAGTGCTGTCTAATGCGCCTTGTATGATAGGAAGTATTCTGATATACTTTTCATACGGGGAACACCATTCAATATACCCGAAGGTATGTGGAGAACGATCCAATATACTTACATACATGGAATACCGACTACCCTCTTAATGTAACACAAACAAATAACGACAACTCCTACATTTTACGATGCTAGAACACGTCTCTAGCCTAGACCTCTATATGTGTCATTAATGTTACATATGCTCCTTAGGTTAATTGATTTTTTTTTTAAATTTGATCTTTAATTAAGTTTCAATTTCAAGGCTCATAGTACATATTCACATGAACTTCCTAGGATGCAACTAGTATGACGAAAATAACTATTTCATTTCAATGAAGCTCTATCTATTGGAAAGTAGAAAAAAAATAATGCAACAATCAAAGATGCAACAAATGAAAACTTCCTAATTAGATATTTCAATATACTATTCGAATGCAATTCGAAAAACCCTATATGCAATGCAAAAATGAGATTTTTCTTTTCTTTTCTTTTCAATTTCCAAATGAAATGAAAATGAAAATGAAGCTAGATCATTGACCAAAATAACCCACACAAATTGCAACTATAAGATGAAAATTCTTTTCATTAAATCAACAATCAAGCTAAGTGTTTACAAACCCTAATTGACAAGAAGGAAGAAAAACCAAATAAATCCTCATCAAAAGGAAATCAACACAAATGTAAACACATTGATGGATTTTACAAAGATAATGATTGTTACTGAGGCTCATAAAAATTTAGTGGATAAAATAAAAATTGAGAGAAAGGCATAGAAATGAAATTTTTGCATCCTATATGAACCATTGTAGGCTAGACGCAAACATCAATACAATGCATCACACTTATAGAGAGAGACAAGTGCGCTGGGTCGCTTTGTCTCAGACCAAAAAGTGTGTTGGGGCTACTATTGTTAAAAAAGAGAAACAAAAACCCTACCAAGTTTAGCCTAATGATTTCACAAGACTAATTACTTGTTAAACAAGTAAATTTAAGTCGGATTGAAAGGTATAAAATGGATAAACTAAGGAATCCACTAAAGGAACATCTCATTCCCAATGGAGTCTCCAAGTTGTTTTATGGAAAATTCTCTTCTGTGGACCTAAGTGAATCCCCTGGATCTAGTGGTTGACCTAGAAAGAACAGAAACAAAAAAGGACAATGATTTCCTTAGAGAAATTAATAAATGGAGGAAAGTTCTGCCCGGAATCCAACACTAGTCCTCCTCTTCTCTTTGCTTGTAGACTTTAGGTCTAGCTCCAATTACTATAAATGAAACTTGCAAGACAATCACAAAAAACAAGAGAAATGCAATACATCCATAGAATAAAATAATATCTCTATTTAATGACTTAAGTGGGACCTGAAATACATATGCATCAAATAGACACAAAGCATAGGAAAACAAACCTTCTTGTATCAATGAAATGTAGGAGATGATTACAACCCTTTTCACAGTTCTTGACAATGTAGAATCTCCCATCAAACATGTCCTTCCTTAGCCACAAGGCAAGACTTCAATCACAAGTCAAGGATGGTAATGGATCCTTATGTAAAAGTAGTAGCATCAAGGCATAGCTAAGAGTCTCCAAAAGCCAACCCAAACTTTATAGGGTAAAAGTGGTAGTTTAGGATTTACCAATCTAGGCTTGAGATCCACATATGACAGAGGACAAGCTCTAGGGATAAGAGATAAGACCTCTAAGATAGGATATGATAGGAATTCAATATCTTAATCAATAGTAAATGGTTAAAACCACCTTATAAGCTTCTAGAAGAAGAATCTTTGTAAATATTTTTTACTTTTCCTTAAACTCTATAACCAATGCACCTGCAAAGGAGAGGAACTTGCGCTGGTCAGTGTAGGTACTCATTTATGCAAAATGTGACCATTGCAGGTGGAATGAAAGGTAGGATGCGTCGAGGCCAAAAATGAATTTTTAAGCTAATAAAACCATAATTCTTGGACTTTTTTGAGAATCAATGCTTGAGGATTTGCAAAGGGATAATGACAAGGTGTCAAGGATGTTGATTGATCTGGTTTCCAGGGCCATTTGAATGAATGTGAGAAAATGCCCTATAACAGTTAGGGTTTGTAAGTGCACATGTCATATAACTAGGAAATAAGAGTGTGATGATTGCCACTAAGAAGTGTGAAATCACTAGATTGGGAAAACACACTCTCCGTTGACAAGAAGTGTGCACTGATTATCAACAAATAATGTGCTAGCACTGTCAACAAGAAGTGCATTGGCACTGTATCTTGGAGGTTCATCCTAACTACCTATAGAAACTGCACTAGCTTGTGTTTCAAAAGTGTGATTTTGACTAACACCAAGAAGTGAGCTAGGTTTGCTCAAAAGAAGTGCATTATGAAGGCATCATAAGCTAGGCATCTGAAACCAAGTAGCCTCGAAAAATGGGGTTTTTAGAAGAAGAATCAAACACTTTGAAAACATGATCAAGGATAACTTTAATGACTCAAAAAGAAAGTTCATATGATAATTAAGAGGCTCCAAAATTTAAGTGAAGGAAAAATTTTGGAGGGTGTTGTAGCGACTACAACACTTGACGATTCAGTAGAAGAAATTGAACTTATCTGTTTAGAGCCATTTTTGTGCATGAATTCTAGCCTTTTGAGAAGTATTGTCTCATGTGGTAGATGATCCTAGCTTCCTCTCTTAGCACGGTTATGGATATAGTCTCCCCTATTTCCTTTGTTAGCTAACATGTTTTACAAAATTAGTCAAACTTCCGTTGTTTCGATTAGGGAGAAGGATCAAATCAGTTTCGTGAGTTTAATAAGTTCATAGTTTTAGTATCATATTTGGTGTTTCTCTACTCCCAAAAGGCCTGTTCAATAGCCCGATGGAGTCACTTCAAGGAATCACAATCATTGCTTCGCTGCTAGCAGGCCTATTTAGTACCTCGACGAAGTTGCTTGCCTCACCTCTCTGTGTAGGAAGCCTTTCTCTTCTTTCACCCTTTATTTATTTTATCATATTATGCACATTGGCATCTTATGGGATTTTATTTCACCAAGGCTGGAAGATGGATCTTTATTTATTTTACGAGCAAGAGAGGTTGTTCCTTGTTTTTGTAAAGACGCTTTAGATATACCCATGAAATTAGTTTGCTTGCTTAAGTTTTTCTCCTTTCCCCTCTCTACTTGACTGAGTTGACATGTTAAAACCAATCAATATAAATGGATGATTCAAGGAATGAATATCCTATAGTGGATACCAGCATCATGGATTAGCTAAAGGATTGAGTTGTATTTTCCGTGCAATCATCATAGACTTTTAAAGATATATTCAAGCCTAAATAAAGAAGGAGACCAAAAGTTATCCAAGCGTTATTAGATGTCACAATGCCCTTTTAAAAATTTCTCCACATTGCATCAGAGCCAAACGAGACAAGTTTCACAAAAAATATTTATTCAATACAAACTTGTAAGAGAGATGCGGAAAACAAAACTCAAATGAAAAGGAAATTGTACAATACAATGAATAAATGCAGGGTGCAAAACAAATAAAAAATGCAACTGAGGTTGGAAAGCCTATGCAAACAATGCAAGAAAGTACAACTATTATAATAATCAAAAGAAAAACTAAAACTAAATTCTAATCTATAGAGGGTGAGGATTATGTAAAATCAAATTTCCAGTGCAACCACAAGTGTTATTCCCTACTTGCAAGAATAAACATATCAATGATCAAAACCAAAACAAAACAATGTACAAATGAAAAATAATTTACGTATGTTGCGTGAAGATCTTATCTACTAGCAGAAAAGTATACCATAGAATCTTTCTCTATCCATACTGAAATACTACCTCGATGAACAAAATAATGAACATAATAATACTACAAACTTCTCGTAAATGTAGATTCATTCAAATTTTCATTTGTAGAAAGCACAAGGTAAGATCAAAACTTGTAATTAGTAACAAATCTCACTAGATAAGACTCTTTTAGCCAATGAGTGATTGGAGCATGGTATCCAGAATAACCATCTTGAAAACCTTGAAATTATTTCAAATTTGACCTTTCAATCAACACATTCAAATTATGGAACGAATCTTGTGAGAAAAAGATAACTTGATCTTGTTCAGAAACCTTGTCAAGGTCATGAGGTCCTGACATAACCATTAGTAGAAACTAAAGTTCCTCAACTGCTTGGAAAGTATCTGGATGGTGAGATGGTGAATCTTAAAAACTTATGTGCTTGATGATATTAATAGATGCGAGTGAGAAACCATCATCTGATATACTAGTGGGAAGATGACATAGAGGAGTTTGAAATAGGGAAGAGAGATGGAATGTGTCTTCATCCTTATGATCCTTTACTTGTGACGTGCAACCACCTTATACTTGATCACCACTTGAACCAACAAATTGAGAATCAAGAATATCTAAAGTGACTGCAGGTGGAGTGGATTGATAAAATGAATCGAGGTACAGGGTGCCATGATGTGAATAATGATATCAATCAATTTATATTCATGGTTTAACTTATGCTCAATAATGTCATCTCGAGGAATAAAGGGATCAATCTTCACCGCAGGCTCCATGAATTGATTGAAACATTCATAGTTCTCCTAGAAAAAATCATGATCATGGAAAGCAAATGAAGGTGGAAGAAGCAGATTAACAATTTTATTTTTTCGAATTTAGGCTTTTGTGATCCATAATTATGATCGTTAGGACATATTTTAGTATTAATCACATCACATCAAAGATTTTTTCGGTATTAATCACATCACATTTTAGTTTTTGCCTCTTGTAGAATATTATTCATGCTTGATTTCAATTTCTTTTGCTTCCAAGTTTATGTAAAAACTAATTATAAGTCTTTGTGTTAAGGTTTTTTCAAGCTTGACATAGTTCTATGTTCCGAGGCATAATATGGTCATTACATTCTTCTATTCAAAGTTCAATTTAGGTCAACAATCTTTTTCTACAGTTTAATTCCATTGTAGTACACTCATCATTGTGCACAAACGTTACAGGAAGAAACTATAAGTTCACTGGCAGTTTCTTAAATTTTCAAGTCTTGTCGTGATGTTTGAAGAACAATCAGTAGTCGAGGAGAAAAGTTCAGTTTTATTAAGTAAATCCGTGTCTGACCGCAACCTTGGTGGGAACTAGTCAGAGTTGTGTAGCACTTGTGTTAAATACAAGTCAGAGTAGTGGGGTTCCACATTATAGTTTGAGCCCCTTTCTTTTAATGTATTGCACCATTAAAGCCCAACCCTGGACTAATGATGGACAAGTCAGCCTTGACATATAGTTGGGTCTATTTCATTTTGGGATATTTGTGAAACCAATCCGACTAACTCGATCCTAGTCGACCCACTCTTGCAAATTTGTAGAACAAGTCGACCCTTTTGTCACATATTTAATAAAAAGTGGGTTTTATAGGGATTTTCTTAATTTATTTTTAAAAAGAGTTTGTATATAATTGTGATTTGGAAGAAAATAATTAAGCTTGGAATTAGGAAGGACTAGATCAACATCAATTGTGGTATCAAAGCATTTTTTTTTAAAGGAAGAAATGTGGATCATCAAGAAGCAGCTCAAGGGAGGCTTGTAGCAAATGTGGCCTTGAAAGTTGCAATAACAAGACTTTGAAAGAGAGTAGCAACTATGAAGACAACACAAAAGATAGAAACTAACGCAATCGATGGCTGTGATGTTGGAGAAGATTCTTCTAGTGATGAAGAGCTAGAAGAATCAGAAGATGTAAGGATGATGAATTTGTTTTCTAAGATAACTGCCAGGCCAAAGATGGAGATTCCACCATATGAAGGTAATATAAATGATGATTAATTAATGGATTGGATAAGAACTCTTGATAAATATTTTTAATATGAGGATGTTGAAGATGATAATCGAGTTAAGTATGTAGTAACTAGATTAAAATTCCATACTGCACTCTGGTGGGATGAAGTACAAGTTGAGTGGAAGAGGAAAGGAAAAGCTAAAATCAAATACTGGGATAGAATAGTGGCAAAACTTAAAGGTAAATTTTTACCCAAAGAATATCAAATTAATATTTTCAGGTAGATACAAAATCTTAAATAGAAATACATGTCAATTAAAGATTACGTAGAGGATTTTTATAAATTGAATATTAGAGTTGGTTGTGTAGAAGATGATGCTAAGAAGGTTGCTAGATATATTAGTGGCTTGAGGTTTGATAGTCAAGAATAAATTGACTTATTGTTTTTAAAGACTATTGAAGATGCATATCAAGCTGCCTTGAAGGCCAAAGAAAATCTTGCTAGAAAACAAAGTCGGAGAAGTCGAGGAAGGAATCCTACAAGCAGTAAAGGACAACAGGTTGGAAGAGGACGGATTTAGTTTGCAAAAAGAGAATATGAAGAGAGTTCCAAGAGGAGGTGATTTTAGAGGGAGAAGATCATTCTCCAAATGTAGAGGTCACATTAGAGGAAATTTTGGCCTAAAAGTGGCCTCCTAAGGAAAATAATAAAATAATAGTTAAAATAATAAAACAAGAGTTGTAAATTTTGGAGGGAAAAGAAGAAAACTACTTTTTTTAATTGTATTTTTGGCTTATCTCCTTATTGGTTTAATCAAATTTCAAGTGTAAACACTCATTGGATGAGGAATTAAATTTTTCATCCAATGAATATCCATTATGCATACTTTTGAGAAGACCCACATTGATAAAAATTGAAAATATATTAAAAGAGCGCGTTGAACGTGCTCTTTTAATGTATCTTCACTTTTTATCAATGTGGGTCTTCTCAAAATTATTCATAATGGGTACTTGTTTGATGGGGAAATTAATTTCGCTTCCAACGAGTGATGAAGAGCTCATGTGAGTCTTTACATCTGCCTTGCTTGTTCATTGCATTCAAGTCTCCACATGCTGATGTCTAAGTCATGCTTGCGACCATGTTCTGGTTATGCTCAAAGTCTTCGCTACATATATGCTTGTTGTATTCGCTATGAAAGCATTTGTTGCACTCACACATGGAGTCACATTCATCGTTGTGCAACCATTGTCTCGACCAATGAACAATCAATCGTGAGTGTCACGCTTGTCTCTTACACTGCCGGTCAGTCTTGTTAAACATGTGTGTCTGGATAGTTTGGTCGTTTCATCATCAAGTCATGCTAGTGTGTTTTCGTATGATCACCTATTCGCACAACCATTTTTGTTGAAGGTTCTAACGACCTGACTCCCCTCTGACAGTCAGACCATCACCCTGCCATCGACTCGATCAACTGTCAACCAAAATAACACGGAAGCACCAAGCTATTCTTTTCAAGCTACACTGCCCGCAAGCAATTCAATCTACTCTCATGCTGGCCACCCGGATAGTCGAACCCAATATTCACCCCAAGACTGAATCCCCTCAAAAATTGCGCAGATGCCACTGACTTCACCCGCTCAACTAACTGAGGAAATTGTGCAAATAGGCTAGACAAACACCAAGTTCCCGTTCCCGTTTCCCTCAGAAAATTGTGCAAATTCCCCAGTCAGTCATCTCAGCAGTCGACCAACTGTTCATCTCAGAAATTGCGCAGTGTTCATGACCAGGCCTTTCGCTGCCCATCACTCAACTCAGCTCAAAAATTGTGTAGAGATGATCAGTAGGCTGGCCTCCCGGCTTTAGTGCAGTTTTCCTTGCCAGCGTCCCCTAGTAGTAGACTGCCAATTCCCTCTGGGAATTGTGCAGTTTTTGCTGCAAGTCTCTCAGGCAGCCAACTAACATTTCTCTCTGGGAATTGTGTCGTTTTGGTTGCCAGTGACCCCAACAACCAACTGGAAGTTCCCTCTGGGAATTGCGCAGTTTTGGCTTCCAATGACCCCAGCAGCCGACTGGCAATTCCCTTTGGGAATTGCATAGTTTTGGCTGCCAGTCTCGCGGGTAGTTCCCCAGAAAAAATGCGCAATCCCTGCCTGTTGACCCTTCATGCATCCCAACCCATTCCTCTAGAAATTTTTGCAAATTTGGCTGTCCAACCCCACTACTCGTTCGTTCTGAAAAATGCACAGAGCATGCTTGCCTTGCCTTCCAACAACCCAAACTGTTCCTCCCAAAATTTGCGCAATTTCGCCTCCCAGCTGAGCCATACCTTGCAGACAGTCATTTTCAACTCAGATTGTATGTCTCCACCTCTGAGTGACTCTTACGCAGTTTTCATCACCAGTTTCCCAAAGCCATCATCCTGCATCACAACCTTGCTACCTCTCTCGGTCACCTGCATTCGAATGATCATGTGTCATAGTAGACTAGGAGGTTTTGGATTTGATGTCGTCTCGTAATGAGTGACAACATGTATAGGTACACCAACGAACATGGAAAGACGACGAATGTGATGAACGAAGGGAGCACATGCAGAATGACAAGTTCACTAATGGACAAACAAATGAAGCATGCAAAGCGGACGAACATGAAGAACATGCACCTTCACGAATAGATGAGCTTGTCAAGCCTTCCAAGATGCAAGCAAGGAACAACATGCTAAAGCTTCATCAAGCAAACGAAGGACCATCGAAGACTCCACGTACTTCAGCATGCGGAGGTGAAGCTATGATACACCATGAAGATATCCATCATCCAGCAACACTATAGCTCGACATGCACTCCAGCAGCAACACGAATGTACCAGCATTGTCATGTCCAGTCATGTCGAGTCACGTCATGAGTCATGTCGCCCACATCTCCACTATGGACTTGTTGTCAATCAATGTGATGTAACATGGAAGTCCAAGAGACCGACTTGTTGAATAAAGAGTCATGTAAGTCGAAAAGTCATGGAAGTCAAACAGTCATGAGGGTAGTCGAACATCCACAAGGGTCAGTTTCACCCTTGCCTATAAATACCCCTTCATTTGTACATGCAAAGGATTTTTCACCTCAGCTCCTCCCACATAGCCAAGATAATCTGTAATATTTTCTTTGAGGAGTAAGTAGTGGCTCCAATGCCCCGCACTTGGGGTTAGTAATGTATGGTGTAATGATGTGTCTTGGAACTTTCACTTAATTTCAAGCCTGCTAACGGGCCAACACATTTTTACACATGTATTATATCTGTTGTAAGACTGATCTTTAGCACTTGTAATGCATGTTTCTTTAACCTGTGTTCTACATCTGAACTACTTCATTTGTTGTAATGCAAAATCTATTAATGGAAATGTGTTGTGTATGTTGTTATCATTGTCTCGCCTGTGTAGAATTCTCTCCTAGACATCAGACAAAACTTTCACATGAAGCTTTTTGTAAAACCGTTGCTCTTGTTTGGACTGAGCCGTGAGTGCTTTACGTATTATCTTACATTTATGTTGTGACTGCCGCATCCGTCTGGACTGCTCCGCTGGAAGCTATGCATGTCCTGTTGTGTTGTGTGTTCCTAGCAGTGTTGGGATTGCTCCCAGTCGACCTAGAACTCACTCTCACCCTCTCCCTCGACAATGAAAGAACCATTGACACAAGTGGCACTTACACTCACCAGGCACGCGAACCTCACTTCTCTAAGACAAAGCAAACCACTCTCTTGTGCTAACAAGCAAGATTTGAGGCAAATATTTAAGACAATAGCAATCGGGCCATCATACTAGATGGGACTCCCACACCAAACAATGTGAGGTCTAGTTGGGACTTCATACCGGGGTGATCCCCTGAATGTTGGCAGGTCCAACACCGTCAACAAGACATCAAGCGTTGGTTAATGAACAATGTAAATTAGATTTTCAGATTGGAAAATATAAGGATGAAGTTATTTGTGATATAATGTTGATGGATGTTTTCCATGTGTTATTGGGGAGGTTGTGGAAATATAATAGGAAATCCATACATGATGGCAGAAAGAATACTTATAATTTTTAAAAGTTTGAGAAAATGCATCTGTTTTTATGTTTACCAAATGAATAAATCAAAGAAGAAGCAGGTCCTAATATGTAGCTTATGAGTGGAAAGGAGTTGTTGCATGAAGCAAAGAAAGGAGACTTTCACTTTGATTTAATTGGGAAACCATAGTTAATTCTTACCAACACAAATTTAAATGATTTTTTAGAGGAAATTAGAACCTTGTTAGATCAGTTTGTTGATATTATTGTGGACGAGTTACCAAGTTGTTTACCTCCTGTTTGAAGTATCAGACATCATATTGATTTAATTCTGGGATCTACTTTGCCAAATAAAGTTGGTTATAGAATGACACTACAAGAAAATTATGAGGTAAAAATACAGGTTCAGGAATTGTTGGAAAAGGTCTGATAAAAGAAAGCTTGAGTCCCTGTGTTGTGCTGACCATATTAAGTCCAAAAAAAGATGGCGAATGGAGAATATGCATAGACTCTAGGGAAATTAATAAAATTAATATCATATATCTATTTCCACTTCCATGAATTGATGATTTCATTGATTGTTTAAGTGAAGCAAAGTTCTTTTCAAAAATTGATTTAAAAATGGATATCATAAAATTCGTATGAGAGAGGGGAATGAGTGGAAAATTGTATTTAAAACATATAATGGGTTGTATGAAGGATTGTGATGCCCTTTAGCCTGATCAATGCACCCAACTCTTTCATGAGGTTAATGAATGAAGTTCTAAAAGAGTTTACAAACATACTTGTTATTGCTTATTTGGATGATATTTTAGTGTAAAACAAAAACAAGGAAGATCATCTAAATAATTTGAAACTTGTTCTGGGCACGCTACAAAAAGTAAAATTATATGGGTTTTTTAATTTCTAAAGATGGATTGAAGATGGATCCAAATAAAGTGAAAACAATTATAAATTGGCCATCTCCACGAAATGTGTATGAGGTAATAAGTTTTCACGGACTTGCTAGTTTTTATAAAAAAATATTAAAAATTTCAACAATTTGTGTGCACCAATTATTGAGACCATTAAGGAAATTAATCAGTTGTTTAAGTGGACTGTAGCAACAAATATAATTTTAAATTGCTGAAACAAAAGATCAAAGAACAACCAATTTTGGCACTTCTTGATTTTCAAGAATCATTTCAAAGAGATAGATGCCAGTGGTAGTGCTATTGGAGCAGTTTTCAGCCAAGAGGGGCACCCAACCACTTACTTCATCAAAAAATTAAATAAATCCAAGAAGAAATACTCTTCATTTGATAAATAATTTAATGCTATTGTGTAGGCTTTGAAAAAGTGGCGACATATTTTTTTTTTGTAAGTCAACATCGAAGATTTATATTGCTTTAACTAAACTAGAGTACAAACTAACAGCTAGTCTGCCAGTTTGGAAACCAGACCAACTGGAAAAATAAACTCTCTTAATGCCACTTCTATCCAAAAAACCATTAAATTATTATGTTTTCAGTACCTCTTAAAATACTCAAAAAACTTATTCTGACTACTATAACTCAAAGGTGTTCCTATTTGACATTCTTCAAAATTCTGATCTACAGACCTAACTTTTACAAAAGGATTACTAGCCTGCATAAGTAAACTAATATCTAAGTAATCTATAGACCCAACCATTGACATAGTAAACCAGATTGGGGGATCCTCATTCTCTAATCTCATTTCATTGGAGCAAGAGTTGCCAATGGAACCACCGTTGGAGGAGCCACCTCAGGATCCACCACAAGAGCTGCCACAGGAGTCATCACTGGAGTGTCACCTAAGTCTTCGGTCACTCGAGTTTTATACCTCCATAAGCGGGCAGGTTCTCCTTTCGCATCTCCCAAAGATATTTCAATATTATGAATATAATTAAGGTATATGGTGAACATAGTGTTCAAGTCACTTATGTGACCATCCTACAATTTATCAATGTTTGTTAGCCCCTTCCAGACCAATTCAATACCTCATAGCCTTTAGGTTTATGGCCCTTAATGGATTTAAGGTCTCCACATGACCCTTGGCCCTTTCCTTGGAAGCTTCTGCTAGCAATTTTCCGACCAGGGTCTTAACATGCCGTGCAGTTTCCAGGGTTTTGTGGTAAAGAGTTGCTTGGGTCCGGGTTTCACCTATTCGATAATCCAATCCACCTCTTCCTCAATTTGGTTGTCTAGGGTAGCCATTCACTTCTTGCAAACTTCTTCCTTTTTCCCTTATGTGAAGCCATGTCATGATATGTGTCGACTACTATCCTTGTCACTATCTCCATGCATGACCATTTATTACAGCTTACCCCTTTATCCTCCACCCTAGGTCTCTCTCTTGGCTTGCCCATAACGTATCGAAACTTACTTATTCTCCACTCAAAAACCTTACCCGATTTCGTTACTGCTTCTAACAAGACCTTATTATTTAACCACCTCTCAATATCCAGACTTAGTCAACACGAGAATGCCCCCAAGCCTAAATTTAAGGCCAATTCCACTAGACTTCTCCATCTTACTGATTTTTTGGTACTTTCCCTCGTCATCTTCACTTCCTTCGATCTTTGAGTGGTATGACTGTCACTTCATGATAGTCTAATCCATATCCCCTTGTCATTCAGCCAACTTAACAATTTGTATAGTATAATAATCACCATTAGGTGCCCCTCATACATATCCTCTACTCTAATTCTACCTTCCCACTTATTTGTCACCTCCTTATTAATGAAGAACCGACTTGCAAGACATAACTTGATGGAGGGGTGATTGGCCTCTAAGTTAGACATCAATTAAGGCCCATCTGACCATCGTTCAGAACATTAAACCTCTATTTTTTCATATATGTTCATTAGGAAGGTTTATGTATAATTGCATATTTGTGCCTAATATTATTTATTTTGTGGAATATTATGAGAATATTGGGTAGATTATGGAGATTTGGAGGAGGAGATTTGTGCCTAATATTATTATTATTATTACTACTATTATTTAAAAAAAAAATTGCTTTTTGGGTCTATTAGGAAAAATAGGAACAAAATGGGAAGTAGCCATGCTGATACAAATAAGGAAATTTCAAGAGGAAATCGCCAGGATGTGCCAATGCCTTGACAATGTCGAGAAGCAGCAGGAAGAATTCGGAAAAGGCCAAGAGAAGATAATTATCAATCAAGACGAAATGATGATTAATATAAAAAAAATAGAGAGCATGATGAGCCTGTTTATGGGAGGAATTAATCCACCTTATAATCCCTTAAGGACACAAGGGTCACCACAAAGTCCCAAGACTCCAGAAGGCGAAGTTTTTCCAAGCCATGAATTTTCGTTGATGCACGAAGCCCCACAAATACTAAATATACAGTTCCAAGGAAGTCAGTATGATACAAAGTTTCCCAAAAGAGACTTTCACAAAATTAAAATGAAATTACCCAAGTATGATGCTAAATACCATAAAGGCACCATTGTGTGGGTAAATAAATGTACACCATCTTCGAAGCAAACCTGCCAATAGGTGAACAAGAGAAGGTCATGACAGAATCCAACAACACGGAAGTTGAAGCATATGATTGGCTCCTATGGCGGTTCAACAGATGTGAAGCTCGTGTGTTCAATTGGAAATTTTTTGTGGTAGCTCTATGCAAAAGGTTCCATGACGAAGAAGAAGACGATTATTAAGAAAGATTCATTCACCTAAAACAAAAAGTAAATGCAAGTGAATACACCCACGAGTGGGAAGTATTAGCTATAAGGCAAAGAGGGTTCTCTAACGAAGAGCTGTTAAAAATGTATAGATGTGGGTTAAAAGGGTATATTCGAGAAGAACTAAAAATATATAAACCTAAAACCATTAAAGAAGCTAGACACACAACAATAATTATTGAGCGAAAATATAAGCTCCATAAAACACCATATGTCAATAATGAAAAATCCAACAACTACTCGAAAGGGAAGACAAGTAAGTCGTCTTCAGAAAACACTAGTAAGTACATTCCACCACCAATGTGCGAAGGAGGAAAACACCAGTCGAATTTTGAAAAGAAAAAGGATGGAAAATGTTGGAGATGTGGAGATAAATATTCTCCGGGACACATATTTACTACGCAAAAAATTTGCAATTACAAAGTAGAACAAGAAGAGGACTCTTCAGAGGATACCTCCGACGAAGAAAACAATGAAGAAAATGAGACACCTAATCCAAATCCAATGAAGAGAATATGCCAAGAATTTCTATGGAAGCTATCACAATGATAGCTCAACCAAAAACATTAAAGCTTAAAGGACACATTAAGAAGCATAACATTATTGTATTAATAGATTCAAGAAGCACACACAATTGTATAGAGGTCAATGTTGCAAAAACACTGAACATTTTTGCTTATCCTGTAGCAGATTTAAAAGTTATGTAACAGATGGGAAAAGAAGATATGGAGTAGGGAAGTACCATAAAGTTAAAATGAAACTAAACGAATACGAAATGGAGTCCACTTTTTATATAGTTCCCTTAAGAGGTGTAGATTCCATCTTAGGAGTACACTGGTTGCAAACACTAGGGACATATTATGTGAATCACAAAAAAAAATTCATTAAATTCAAAATGAATGGGAGGAAGTATAAGTTGTTTGAATTCCAAGCCCCACCTACCCAAATCATTTCTTCTCAACAAATGAAGAAGCTTATTCGCAAAGGAGCTCTGGTATTCGTCGCACAATGCCAAGAGTTAGAGTTATTATCAATGGAAGGAGTCATTAGGGGAATTTTGAGGTCTAAAATGGGCCTCCTCAGAAAAATGTACAACCAAAATAAAATTTATAAGAACCAATAGGATTCAAGATGATGATATCAACCATGGGGGATGATTCACCATTTTTGGAGTAAAAAAGTAAAAAGATTAAAAAATAATAAAACTACTTTTTCAATTCGTGTTTTCAACTCCCTAAAGTTTTACTCAAATTTCGAGTGGGAGTACTCATTGGATGCAAAATTTAATTCATCTTCCAAGGAGTACCCATGTTGCATACTTTTGATGGACCTTTTTACACGAAAAATGAGAAATACATGAAAAAACGTGATTGCAATCACGTTTTTCATGCATTTCTCATTTTTCATGTAGGAAGGTCCGTCAAAAGTATGCAACATCAGTACTCATTGGATGATGAATAAAATTTTGCATTGATTGAGTGTTTCAAAATTTGAGTAAATCCATAGGGAGATAAGTTGAAAATACGAGTTGAAAAAATGGTTTTTTCTCTCTTCCCTCTCAAATTTGATGATGTAATCTAATCTTATTTTATTATTTCCACTGTTATTTTATAATTTCCTTAGGAGGCCCATTTTAGACCTGAAAATTCCCCTAATGCCACTAGTAGTATTAAGTTACAACCTTAATCCAGAAATATGAGAAGGTATTTCAAGAATTAATGATGGAAATACCTCCTGAAAAGAAAATTGAAGATGTCATTGAAGTCAAACCAAATTCAACATTGGTAAAAGTAAAACCATACCGCTACCCCCATAACATAAATAGAAAGGCTGATACAAGACATGTTAAAGTGTGGAGTTATTACGAAAAGCAGAAGTCCATATGTTGCATTAGTAGTGTTAGTCAGGAAGAAGGATGGGTCCTTCCGGTTATGTATAAACTATAGAGTATTAAAAAACTATTAAACACAAATTCCTCATTCCATTTATTGATGAGTTGCTAGATGAACTCCATGGCACAAAATATTTTTCAAAATTAGATTTTAGGTCAGGCTACTATCAAATTCGAGTAAGATTAGAAGATGTTGGGAAGACTGCATTCAGAACTCATGAGGGGCACTACGAGTTTAAGGCAATGCCATTTGGTTTAACAAATGCACCAGCCACCTTCCAGACAATCATGAATGGACTTTTCCACCCATACTTGTGAAAATTCGTATTGGTCTTCTTTGACGATATCCTTGTCTATAGAAAAACGTGGAAGGAGCACCTCAAACATTTACAATTAGTACTTTTCATACTAAAGAAGAATCAATTTTATGGAAAGTTATCAAAATTTACCTTTGGGAAAAAGAAAGTTGAATACTTGGGACACGTCATATCCAAAGAAGGAGTCAAAGTGGATCCCAACAAAATTAAAGCAATTAAAGAATTGCCAAAACCCAAGAGCATTTCAAAACTAAGATGGTTTCTAGGTTTAACTGGGTATTATAGAAGGTTCATAAAGAACTATGCACATTTGACTGTGCCACTGAAAAACTTGTTAAAATCAAACGATTTCCAATGGAAGAACTAGGCAGACGAATGATTCAAGAAATTGAAAGAAGTGATGTCAACCACACCGGTACTGGCAACCCCATATTTCTCCAAACCATTCATAGTTGAATGTGATGCTTCAGGATTTGGAGTTGGAGCAGTATCAATGCAAGACAACCATCCTATATCCTTCGAAATTAAGAAGCTCAACAAAAGGGAAAGCTTGAAATCAACTTACCAAAAGGACATGCTTGCATCATACACGCTTTAAATAAATGGTGACTGTACCTGCACAAAAGTAATTTCTCAATCTGAATCAATCACAATAGTCTTCAATTTCTAATTCAACAAAGAATATTATCAACAAAACAAAAAAGTGTATGGAGAAACTTTGGGCATTCAACATAGAAATATTGCACAAAAAGGGAAAGGAAAATGTCGTAGTTGATGCACTCTCATGAAAAGATGAGGACAATACAACATGCGCCGCCTTGATAACTGTTCCTAACTAGTTAGACGAAATACGAGATGAGTATGTCAAGGATTTGGATTGTGGTGCTGTGATTGAAAATTTCAGTCAATATGTCAACTTTGAATTGAAAAATGACATATTATGGTACAAAGGTAGAATTATTCTAACTCCATCATTCAAATTCATAATGAAAATTCTAAAAGAATCTCATAGTTCTCCAACAGCCGGACATGTTGGATTCTTCAAAACCTACTACAACATTCAAAAATCATTCTACTGGAAGGGTATGAGTAAGGAAATCCAAAAATATGTTGCAGAATGTGATATTTTTTAGAGGAATAAGGGTGAAAATATCCCAACTCCTGGTTTACGACACCCATTAAATATTCCAAATAAAAAATGGGAGGAAATCGTGATGGATTTCATTAAAGGACTACCTATGTCTGATGGTAAGGACAAGATATTTGTTGTATTAGATAGACTCACCAAATATGACCACTTCATGGAAATAAAAAAACTGACACAAATAAGCAAATTGTGGAAGTGTTTTGTAAAAACATTTACAAACTACATGGTTTTCTGAAAGTTATTGTCAGTGATAGAGAAACAAAATTTAAAGGAAATTTTTGGAAATATTTCTGCCACCAAGCAAGAATATCTTTCAACATGAGTTCGTCTTATCACCCCAAACAGATGGCCAAAGTGAAGTTGTAAATAAATGTTTGGAAACATATCTCCATTTTTTCGTCACTGACAGACAAAACAAATGCTCTAAGTGGCTACACTTGGTAGAATGGTGGTACAATACCACCTATCATACTTCAACTAAAATGATCCCCTTCCAAGCCCTATATGGCTATGAACTACCCAGGTGGAAGTATTTTGCGCCGCACAATTGCAAGGTTCAAGTAGCAAGGAACCACTTAAAATAAAGCAAAAGAATTATTAACTTGCTAAAAGAAAATCTAACAGTGGCACATAATAGAATGAAGCAACAAGCCAACCAACACTGCACCAAAAGAGAGTTCGAAGAAGGAGATTGGGTCTTTGTTAGACTTCAACCCTATAAGTAGTTATCATTAAAACACCAAGGGAAAAATAAGTTATCTCCTAAATATTATGGACCATACCAAATAATAAAAAAACTTAGTGTCGCTTATGGTTTGAAGCTACTAGACAATTTTCGAATCCACAACACATTCTATTTATCAAGTATCAAAAAAGTATTGGGTAAAAATCAAACAACTCAAACAGAGATATTTGATGTTGACGAAGAAGGAAGGATCATCTTAGAATTTGAAGGCATACTCGCTAACGGAGAGAAGGTATCCAAGACTATTAAGGAGTACCTTATCAAATGGAAAAAACTACTGGAAGAAGATCCATCATGGGAGACAAAATGTTTTCTCCAACACCACCCAACATTGCCTATTCTTTGAGGACAAAGCATTTCTAAGAGAGAGGCAATGTTATGAATAAATATTCATACATCTGTATATATATATATATAATATAATAATATAATAATAATAATAATAATATAATAAAATAAATATTAATTAATGATTAATAAATAACATAAATGAAATTAAGTTGCCCAATTAGTTTTGAAAGGGAACTTATGTCAAAAGACGTGTCCTTAGCCTTGTGGCTAGTCAAATCCTATAAAGGAAAACCGCCTAAGCACTTGTAAATCATCATCAAATATTGAAAAATAAAATATATATTGTTATACACATAAATGTGTCTTCAATTGGTAAAATCCAATGAATAAGAATTACATGTTTCAAATCCTCAGTAGGCTCCAAAATTCACGTGGGAAAATTTTTGGAGGGTGTTGATCATAATGTGAACACTTGGCGACACACTCATAGAACTCCAACTTCTCTATTTAGGTTTTAATTCTCTAAGTTCAAGGTCTCAATGTTTCAGGAAGTATTGATTCATCTTGTTGATTACCCTAGCTTCCCTAATTATCCCGATTAAAGATGTAGTCCCCTCCATTCCCTTACTCTGTTAAACACATATCAAGGCTTGCTAAATCACAATTCTTTTGATCTAGGAAAAGGTAATATGCAAGCCAAGTTTAAGATTTTCGAAGTATGAGTTTCATCTCTGGTGTTGGTTTGTTGCCAACAAGCCTGGATAAAACCATGGCATAGTCACTACATGCACATAAACGTTGCTTCACTTCCAATGATCCTGGACAATACCCTAGCAAAGTCACTTGCTTCACCTCCGTGCACAGGAATCCTTTCTCTTCTTTCACCCTTTATTTATTTATTTAATAGGACTATACTTCAACACTTATTATTTTCAATGGGCGGAAGAGGTATCTCGACTTATTGAGAGAAGAGGAGGTTTCCCCCTCAGAGAAATATTTCTATAACCTCTGATATTCATTTCCTCTCTTTAGATTTTCCCTTTATCCTTCTCAACTTGACTAGATCAACAAGAAAAACAATTTTTACTTACAATACCGAGTTGAGAATTGGGGATCCTAGAATAGATACGAGTTTTATAGTTTGACCAAAGGCCTTCCGTTCGAGTAGATCATATTTTCCATTCAGATATCATTGACTTCAAAGATATGTAAAACCAAGATATAAAAGAGGTAACATATTAGCCAAGCATTATTTGTCATCACAATTTCCCTTTTTGAGTTTGTCCACATTGTCTTCTGATCCAACACGAGCATCTTTCAAGCAAAGTCTTACTGGAAAAAACAATAAAAGAAAAAAAAATGAAACAAAACCAAAAGAACAAAAGAAAATGGAGGCGGGGTGTAAAAATAATGTTCAGGACAAGAAAACAAACAAATGCAAAAGACTCGATGGAGAGCAGGATAGAGAAATGCAAGGGAAACTAAATTTAACTAAGCCTACTCCTAACTTAATCAACAAGAATGTTAGGTCTGAGTGTAATGATATTTCCAATGAAGCCAATGTAATTTCTCCTGACCTTCAATCATAAAGATATGAGCAATGAAAACCAATATATAATAATGTGCAAAAGAAAATATAAGAACTTGAAATCTTGCACATATGATAGAAGGTCTTTCTTAAAGAAAGAAAGTTGTGTCTTATCACATGACTTTACCAAAACCTTCCACCTTACCTTTTTGATAAGAAAAAAAATCACACAAACTTATACAAATCCTGGTGAAATCACTTGCATATGTATTGTTATCCTTAGCATACATCAAGAAAGATCAAAACTTAGTTCTAGCAAATGGTCCTGCTAAGTAAGATGCTTCTAAATGATGATAGATTGGATCATGAAATTCAAAACATTCCTCCCGATGATCCTGAAACACTTGAGAGAAATAGTTTTCAATTAATGGTGTGGAATCAAGAGGAGAATATTTTGAGGGAAAATAAATTTGATCATATTCAGAAATCTTGTCATGATAGTGAGGACCTGCCATAACCATTAGCGAATGTTGAAGTGCCTCAACTACTTGAAAAGTCTCTTAATATTGAGATGATAAAACATAAAGATCAGATAATGTAAAACAGCCACCATTAGGTACATTAGTGGGGACATTATCAATTGCATGGCAATTTTTAGGACAAGAACCATGATCAGATGGACTGATTATGGCATAATATTCTTGATTAAGAGAAAAAAAATATAGACCAGTTTCAATAGATTTACAATGCTTCGAACAAAATAATCATCTTCCTCATATGTTGAATGTGACACATCATCTACTTGTGACTGGATACAACCCGTACTAACATCATAATCATTAAAAATGAATGCCAATATGGCAAACATGAAACCAATAGATATGTAGTGGATAAAATAAAGGAGCTTGATTAAGGAAATAACACAAGAATTCATTAAAAATCAAGAGGATATTTGGTTCCATGAAGAAAATAATTAGGCTCAACATATTCATAAGAAGGACGAGGAGCTAGTTATTTTCAAAAGAATGTGACAGATATGAATCCCTCAGCCAAAGAGAATCTTTAGAATGATCAACTTCAGAGCTTTGCTCATCCATGATAGGTACACATTCCAAACTTGAGTTTGATATAAGAGATTTGCATGAAGATGAACTAATTGAAACAAAATCTTCAATCCAACTAGAAACAAAATCTTGAAAGTTGAAATAGCCATATTCAGAATAATAAACATATTTCAAGAAGGGATTTACATCTAGTGGAATCACGCAAAGAAAAGAATCATGTGAGAAAATCTAGATATGACTTATTATAGGGATCTTACTAGAGTCACAATAACCTGACATAACCATCAATGGAATTTGAAGTGCCTTGACTCCCCGATGAGTCCAAGAACTTTCAAGAATTATAGAATTGAATTTTGAAAATTGAGTCAGATCATGCATGATATATGGACAACTACCATCAATAATTTCAAAACGACCACTATTATCCAAATGGAATCCATCTATGTCACTGATTTGGTCAAAATTTACATCTTCAACAAACAAATTAAGGAAGTCAAAATATTCTTCTAATTGCACATCTAAAGATAGATAAATCAGACAAATATCATGAGTAACCTGGATAGAATATTTTTCTTCATGCAAAATTGGAAATGATAAGGAATGGAATGGATACTTTATAAGCTACTTACCTTCTTCTTTATCATGGATGACCTTACCACCTTGTATCAATTCGAAATCCAACTCATTAGATGATGAACATGAAGATCATGGTGTATCTTCTTCACAAGTTGATGCATTACAAACAATAGAACACAAAGGATAGTGAGGTGAAGAGGAAGTTTCCATAGAAACATCTTCGTGCACTGAATCAGATTCAAGATTTAAAATTTTCAAATAAAAATATTCTTGAGAAACCAGAAGAATGAAGTGTAAACTTGGGAAACCATCATCATATTAAATAATAGAATCAGAATCAACAAAATGAAGGTTATCCAAGTCTTTAGATTGGTTGGGAAAATCAATTCCATTTGATTCATCACCAATATTCTTAGATTCAAAATCAACCAAGGATGGAAGAACATCATATTTGCATGGAGGATTTTGGAAAATAGAAGAAATATGAAAATAATCCTCACTTCCTTACTCCTCTACCAGTGAAGAGTGACTGTATTACACCTGATCACTTTTTGGATTTGAAATAGGTTTATTAAGAAAATCAAAGGGCACGGGATCATGAGAAAGAGATGCTAGAGGATGTCGAGAATTCGAATAAGATTTAAGACTAGGGTTATGATTGTCAATACCATCAAGATAAATCAAGGGATTAGCCTTCACCTTGGGTTCCATGAACCATTCCAAGGTTTCCTCCATTGGATCTGAATGATGTAAAGTGGGAGAAGGTTGAGAAGATGGATTAGGAATTTTATTTCTAGATTTCCCAACTTCACACAAGAAGGCACCCAAATTGGTATTGGAAAAGGATGAGGAAAGAAAACAAAAGGAATAGTAGGTTCCTCCACTGAAATTAGAGGTGTCACAATTTGTGAAGGTTGGGAGAATAGGCATATCTAAGGGTTTAGATTCACCATGTAAATAGATTTGAACCAAACTTTTGAACTTCCTTTGAAGGAAACCCCAATCCAAATTCCCCCCAAGAAATTCACAACATAAATGAAGGATTGTGTAGATTATATTCCGGATTCATCGCATTAGGTTTCTTGTTGATCGACGTTTCGAACCAACAATGGTGGTTCATCTTCAGGATGTGAAAGAAAAAATAAATGAAGGAATCTGTCAAGCCAGGAGGTAACTCCTCAAATGTAATTGTATTATTCATTTAGGTTGTTCATTATTATATACAAGAGGGAGTGACTGTTTAGTTCATCTCCTAATGACTCTCCATTTCCTCTATTATTTATTTACACTAATTATAGTTGTTCACCCAATCCCTATTATTAGGTGTCAACATTCCCCCCCTTAATCTAAAGGGATGTTGGTGATTCCAAGGATCATTCTGAATCTTTCAAGATTTTCTCTTCCAAGCACTTTGGTGAAGATGTCGGTAATATGCTCATTAGTGGAACAATCGCGAAGATGGATTGTTTTGGCCTCAACATGATGTCAAATCAGATAATATTTTGTATTTATGTGCTTTGTTCGATCATGGAACTTTGGGTTCTTGGCCAAATTTATTGCCAAGGTATTGTCAATCATGAGTGGATTCAATTGTACTTGTTTTACCTGCAAATCTTCCAGAATTTTCCTGAGCCACACAATTTCTTTTGTTGCCTCAGCTGCTGCCACATATTTTGCCTGTGTTGTGGAATCTGCTAGAACTGATTGTTTGTGTTATCTCCAGGAGACAGCTCCTGATCCAAGACTCATAGCATAACCCGAAGTGGATACCCCAGTTTCTTTTTCTCCATCGAAGTCTGAATCGGAGTATCCAATCAAGCTAAAATTGCGCACCTGTGTATACTCGATTCCAAAGTCTTGAGTTCCCTTCAAGTACTTTAGAACTCTTTTTGTAGTAGACCAATGTCCCTCACAAGGATTTTTCATAAACCTGGAGAGGGTTCCAACAACAAACGAAATGTCTGGTCTGGTAGTAGTTAGGTAGTTGAGACTTCCTACAAGTTGTCTATACTTTGTTGCATCCTCAAATTATTTTCCTTCAATGAATGTGAGCTTTTAAGTTTTGTTCCATTGGAGTACTCAGAGGATTGCGTTCAGTCATGCCAAAGCTGTTCAACATATCTCTAATGTGCTTCTTTTGAGAAAGGAATATGGACTTCGGATGTTGAGTTACTTCAATACCAAGATAGTAATGAACATAGCCCAAATCAGAATTTCGAAACCTTTCCTCGATTCCTTCTTTATAGATGCAATGTAACTCTCATTGTTCCCTGTTATCAAAAGATCATCTACATATACCACAAGATATACAACTATTTTTCCAACCTTGACAAACAAAGTTGCAGCATCAAGATCATAATGTTTGAAATTTAGTTTCAGAAGATGCTCAGTTAGTTTTTCATACCAGGCTTGTGGGGCTTGTTTGAGGCCATACAAGGATTTCACAAGTTTGCATACTTTATGTTCATGTCTTTTTATAGCAAATCCTTCAGGTTGGGACATAAAAACATTCTCTTTTAGATCTCCATTCAAGAAAGTAGTTTTTACATCCATTTGATGGACTTTTCAACCGTTCTGAGTTGCTAGGACAAAAAGTGTCCGGATAGTAGCCCATTTTGTTGTGGGGGAAAAAGTCTCCTCATATTCGACCCCTTCCTTTTGTGCAAAACCTTTTTCCACAAGCCTGGCTTTATGCTTTTCAAGTGAGCCATCAACTTTATACTTGTTCTTGTAGACCCACTTGCAGCCAATTGGTTTGGTTCCCAATGGAGGATCAACCAGCTTCCAAGTGCCATTCTTTATCAAGGAATTATACTCCTTTTGCATTGCTTCTTTCCATTCATCATGAGAAGCAAATTCTTTGAAGGAAGTTAGTTCAAAATATGTAGACAAATTCAATTCACAATCATAAGAAACATCCATATCAACAGGTGAATCAGAGTCATCTACATCACCTCCATTTTGCCGGGTTGAATTTCTAGTTCCTGTCTTTCCAACCTCATCAGGATGAACACCTACAAGTGTTTTTGTCAGCCACTTTGGGGGACCTTTTTGAGATGGTCTAGGCTGCTTCGTTGATTAAGTTGGGACTGAATCAAGATTGAGTCTCCCAATTCTGTCAATCACATCACTCAAAGTATCATCCATTGTTGGAGTTTCATGCAAGGGAGAGAGTGCTTCAAAAGAAGATTCCACGGGTTGATCTATTATAGGAACCATCCCTTCAAGATGTGGAATCTGATTATCAAATTCTTGAAATGATTTTTCATTTGCGAATATATCCAAGTGATCAAGTCGTTGCCCAACAACATTGTCAGTTTTGGATGATTCAAGAAGATTACATCTCTAGATACAACAAACTTTTTATTGACTTCATCATAGAGACAGTATGCTTTAGAGGTGTTTGAATACCCTAGGAAGATACACTTACGACTTCTTGCACCAAGTTTGTTTCTATGTGCCTTTGGTATCAAGGCATAACATGTGGAACCAAAGACCTTGAGATGCTTTACCAAAGGAATGTGACGATACCACATTTCATGAGTCTTGTTTCTAATAGCATTATATGGACATATATTCTTTACATATACAACAAAGAGAACTGCATCAACCCAAAAATAAATTTTACATTTTTGAAAAACATCATGGAGCGCACCATATTTAATATTGTCCTATTCATTCTTTCAGCGACTCCATTCTGTTAGGGATTATAAGGCACAATTGTTTGATGTTTGATCCCATGTTGGCGAAGATAGTTTTCAAATTCGTTTGAAGTGTATTATTTTCTATTATAAGTGCGAATAGAGCCAATATGAGATTGTGCATCATTTTCAATCCATGTATGAAAGTTCTTGAATGTTTGAAAAGCATCAGATTTGTTCTTCAATAAATAAACCCAACACATTCTGGTGTAGTCATCAATAAATGTCATCATATATTTATTTCCATTAGTAGAAGGAATAGGCATTGGACCAAATAAATTTGAATGAATGAGTTCAAGTTTTCTATGTGCTCTGGAATGTGAATAATGAAAAGACTGTTTGTTATGCTTTCCTAGAATGCAAGCATCACATTACTTAAGTTTCCTAGGAATTGTAGGCAAACCAATAACACCATTTTTCTTCAACAAGCGAAGGTTTTCATAGTTCAAGTGTCCAATTCTAGCATGCCATAATAAACTTGATGGAAATGTACCTTCTTCATAATGAGAACTGTATGAGAAATTGTGTGCACGAGCAGAGGTACCCTGCAGCTTGAGAAGCATTTCTTTTTCTATCCTTGTCATGACAAGTGAGTGGTCTGATGCTTTTCTCACCTCAAGCTTGCCATCAAACATATGAATGCAATGTCCTTGCTAGCGTGTGTGGACCAAGGACAACAAGTTTCTCCTTAGCTGTGGGAGATATAAAACATGATGTAGAAGAAAGTCTAGAAGACCAGGCAATTTAAGCCTAATTGTGCCAAGCCTTGATGGCTTGAGTTTTGATTTGTCTACAAAATATACTGCTCCATCAACATTGTCAGTAAATTCATCAAAAAAATATTTTCTAAAAGTCATGTGGCAAGTTGCTCCTGAATCAAGCAACCAATCATTTTTCCAAGAAGCAAGTGAAGCATTAAATAAGTCTTTATTTACTCCAATATTATAGTGTGCCACAACATAGTGAACAGATTCAGGTGCTTTACCTTTCTCTTTGTCATTAGTTTTACCTTTGGGTTGGTTTCTTTCCTTTTCAACTATGTCCCAAGGAAACTTGCATGTGGATGCATCATGTGATCCATCTCTTTTGCAGTGTATGCAGTGCAAATCTGACTTTTCTCCTTGAGAGTGTCTGCCCCCTGCCTTTGAAATTTCTTCCTCTTTCTCTTCGACCACCTCTTCCTCTAGAAGAATCTTGAGCAAGATTCTTCTATGTGCAAGGCACACAGCCTCTTCAGAAGACTGAGGAGCTGTCTTCTTTCCAAAAGCTTTCTCTATTTTAGCAAATTTTTTCACAAGGGAGTCAAAGGTAATATCTTTGAGGTTTCCATTTGCTTGCAACGACTCAAGATAATTTGAGTAAGTGGGATAAAGTGCCTTGAGAAAAGCTATCAAAGGAATGTCCAATTCAACATTAGTGACTTTGATATCATGCATAATAGATTTTACTTCTGACGCAAGAGCAAGAGGATCATCATTTTATATTCAAGGGTGAACAATTTAATCATGAGTTGAACAACTTCAAGTGCAGAGTGTGATTCATAGAGTTCCTTTAGTTTTTTTAAGGCTTCGAAAGCATTTGAAAATGGCGAAATATGGTGACTCACCTCTTCATTTACTGATGTTGCAATCAATGCATAAGCCTTGTTGTTCTTATTTTCCCAAATGATGAATTCTTTGCATGAGGTAGAATGTTCTGACTCTTTATCTCCATTTCCAACACACACTCCTTTCCACAACTCATTAAAAATGAAAGTGTGTTTGATTTTCCGAGACCACTCAGGATAATTTTCCTTCCCATTGAGGACCACTCCCACAATAGATATTAATGAGTGCACACACACACACACACATATATATATACTTCTACTGCCAATACGCTGTAATAAATTGCACTTTTGCTTGTAAAAAAAACTACAATTTTAATGTATATAACATAGGTATGGACATGCTCACAAAACCCAATAAATGGTACATAATAGTACCCATTCCACACAATAATATATAAAACATGCCAAATATTTCAGCGCTGCATTATTCCACTATACAAAATGCTATTATACTGTTTCTTGCGCGGACATCATCACCATAGCAGCAAGGGATGTCATAGGGTCGCTGCAATTTCGATTATGTAAATCACACATTGTAATTTATCATCATCCTCATGGGATAATTGTCTGATGCGAAGTCTGCAACTATCCAAGTCTTCACCAGTTTCTTCAATGGTGAGTCGCTGCTCTAAGGAATCGCTGACTGATCCAAAAGCATCCAAAAAATGGGTGAAGTGGGCTTTCAATTTGGATCACGGGAAATTCCAGGCAATTGCAACCAAGATGGGCCAAACAGCGTGGTATATGGGACAACGTATACATGAAATGATTATGGAGGAGCATTTACAGCGTATAAATGAAATGATTATGGAGGAGTATTGGGACAATGTATACATGAAACATCCATATCAATCATAAGAAACATTAGGCCAACGTATATATGGAGCGTTTATACCACAACAATTTGAAACGATTATGATAGTTAGGCCAGCATA
Source organism: Pinus taeda (assembly GCA_000404065.3). Classification (NCBI taxonomy): domain Eukaryota; kingdom Viridiplantae; phylum Streptophyta; class Pinopsida; order Pinales; family Pinaceae; genus Pinus; species Pinus taeda. The sequence continues at coordinate 104,096 of APFE030952360.1, read as the reverse complement.
TATATGGAGGGGGGAATATTTAGGGAAGACGGAGGGCCAATTTCCAACTTATAGCCAGCGTATAGCCAGTGGAGTGGTATGTGTTAGAGAATTATATATTACAGAGCAATGGAACACATAAAATATTGCAGAAATATAAACACAGAAAACGCATAAAACAAGAGAGACACAGATATACATGGTTCACCCAGTTTGGGTTACATCCACGGAGAAACAACCAGTCCTTCTTTTTATATTATCTAGCAATCTAAATAGATACAACCTACAACAGATCTACTGTAATTCCCTCTTCGCTCTCAATCTCCTCTCTCTTCCTCACTCGGAATAAAGATATGCATAGACGCAATACAATTCCCTCATATATAGCGAGGGGTTGCCTTCTAGGGCAAAAAACCCTAAATTAAACATAACTTCTACCATTAGATCTCCGCTTAATGAACAACCGAGATTGACTACGAAATTACAACATTTTACAAGGCAATTTTACATCTATTCTTAGCTTCAGGGGCGCTGCCCTTGATCCCCCCGCCAGGGGGGGTTCCCAAAGGTCACAGCCGCCCCCCCTGGACACCCCCTGCAGTGAATATTTTACGGGCGGCGTTGCCGCCCCATTACGAACTGGGGTCCAATGCGGTGATACCTTTGAATACATAAGATAATCAGGCTCCACACCCAACACTCTCCCACTTGGAGACTGATTATAACAACTCCACCGCTGCTTCACTTGCTAGACAATGACTCCACTTTGGACCTGGTTGTTTCTCATCTTCTTCGTCATACTTGAAGACCAATTGAAACTGAGCAGATTCTCAGTTTCTCCCTGGTTACAACTTTTGTTAACATATCTACAGGATTCTGGCTAGTGTGTATCTTTTCCAACTTCAATTGTCCATGTTCCAACATTGGTCGTATGAAATGGTACTTGAGCTGCATATGTTTAGTCTTTGAATGAAATGCAAATTTCTTTGCAAGATGTATGGCACTCTGGCTATCACTATATAACTTGCCCAAATCTTTCTTCTTACCCAATTCATCCAGAAACCTTTGCAACCAAATCATTTCTTTACTAGCCTCTATAGCTGCAACATACTCTACTTCTGTTGTTGAGAGTGCAACAACACTTTGCAGTTTTGAGACCCAACCCTGACAGCTGTTCCACCTATAGTAAACACATACCCTATTGTGCTCCTCCTGTTATTTCTATCACCCACCATATCTGCGTCAACATATCTCTGTAGAGCAATGTTTGAACCACCAAAGCATAATGCTTGATTTGTGGTACCTCTCAAAGACCTGAGAATCCACTTCACTGCCATCTGATGTTCTTTTCCTGGATTGTTCATGTACCTGCTTACAACTCCCACTACATGTGCAATATCAGGCCTTGTGCAGAGCATTGCATACATTAAGCTTCCAACTGCTGATGCATATGGAACTTTAGACATATGAGCCATTTCTACCTAAGTCTTGGGACACTCCTCCTTACTTAATTTGAAATGGCTAGCCAAAGGTATACTAACTAGTTTTTCATTCTGCATATTAAACCTTTTCAACAAATTTTCTATGTACTCACTTTGGGACAATGTTAATTTGTGATTCTTCCTATGTCTAGTTATTCTCATACCAAGGATTTGTTTTGTAGCACTCAAATCCTTCATTGCAAATGAGTTTGCCAATTTTCTTTTAAGCACATTTATTTCCTGCGTGTTAGAACCTGCGACAAGCATGTCATCTACATACAATAAAAATATAATATAGATGCCATCATTTTTCCTTTTGAGATAAACACAATGATTAGAGTGACACCTAGTATATCCTCGTTCAGACATAAACCTGTCAAATTTTAGATACCACTGCCTTGGAGCCTGTTTTAAGCCATACAAGCTCTTCTTCAACTTGCACACTAGTTTCTCCTTCCCTTTTACCTCATATCCTTATGGTTGTTGCATATATATCTCTTCCTCCAAATACCCATGGAGAAAGGATTTCTTTATATCTAACTACTCAAGATGAAAAGCTTCAACTGCTACTAGACTTAAAATAGTTCTAATTGAAGTCATTTTAACAATAGAAGAAAATATCTCATCAAAATCTATACCCTTTTCCTGTGCAAAACCTTTCACCACAAGTCTAGCTTTAT
>APFE030952360.1:63476-101753 GCA_000404065.3 Pinus taeda | reverse complement strand
TCAACCAAAGCTTTCCATTTCTTGAAAGTATCAAATACATTAGATTTATTTCGAATACAATAAATCCAGGTTTTTCTAGTTGAATCATCAATAAAAGTAACAAAATAACGAGAGCCACCAAGAGATGATACCTTAGCAAGTCCCCATACATCTGTATGCACAAGCTCTAATTTTTCGCTCTTATTTTCTTTTCCAACTCTAAGGAATTTGACTCTCTTATGTTTTTCATAAACACAATTCACACAGAATTTTAAATCAACATGCTTCAAACCTAGCAAAAAAATTCTTGAGTGAAGAATCTGCATCCCCTTCTCACTCATGTGCTTGAGCTTATGATGCCACAATTCTGTATCTTCTCTTATAGAGGTTATAGCATTAACAAAATTAGAAATACCATTTCATAAATACAATGTACCAACCTTTCCTCCTTTCTCTATTACCAGGGATCCTTTAGTGACCTTCCAGGTTTTATCTGTGAAAGTAGTTATGCAACCTTCACCTCCCAACTGCCTTGTTGAAATCAGATTTTTCTTCAGATCTTGAACATTCCCTGCCTCCTTCAATAGCCACTGACTTCCATATTGTTGTTTTATGAAAACTATACCCATTCCAATTATTTAACAGGATTTATCATCACCCAATCGAACCTGTCCAAAATCCCCTTGAACATAATCATAAAAATGTTTCCTATTAGGTGTGGCATGGAATGAGGCCCTTGAATCTACCACCCATGCATCAATAATATTTTCTAATGAAATAATCAAAGCATATTGCAACACATCACTTGTTACATTCGCTTCATGATTATTTTCTTGCTGTGCGTTTCCTTCTTTTCCCTTTCGAGACTTGCAGTCTTTCTTCAGGTGTCCTTTCTTCCCACATTTCCAGCACACTATCCCCGATCTGGATTTGGATCTGCCTTTTCTTGACTTACTGGGATATCCAGGGCTCTTTCCTCTTTCCATTTTTCTTCCCCTAGTCTCTATAGTCAAATCATTACCTGATGTCTCACTGGAGCTTTTCCGTCACATTTCCTCACTAAGGATTGCACCGACAACATCATCAAACTTTAAAGTGCTAGATCTAGATATAGAGTTACTAATGGCCATAACTAAACCATTCCAAATTTCTGGCAATGAGCACAGAAATAACAAAGCCCTAACTTCATCATCAAAAGTTACCCCTACAGAACTTAACTGACTGGTAACTGTATTAAACTCATTTAAATGATCAGAAACATATCCACCTTCTGACATCTTTATATTAAATAAACGATTCATAAGAATACCTTATTTGAGGCCGAGGGTTTTTCATATAGTTTGGCCAATGTCGACATTAAACCCTCTGTTGTCGTTTCCGTTGAAATATTAAGTGCTGTTGACGCCGCTAGGCACAACTGTATTGTTCCAAGTGCTTTTTTGTCGAGAATATCCCATTTTGTGTCTGTCATACTCGTCGAATTCTTTGTCTTTCCGCTCAATGGTTGGTACAGATCTATATGGTACAAATAATCTTCCATTTGCATCTTCCACAACTAGTAGTTTAGGCCGTTAAATTTTTTGACCCTAAACCTACCCTTCCGCCATTGCTCCCACTCGAACCAGGAACCCTTCTCTCCTATGAGTTTATCAGCCAAAAAGACCGTTGACTCTGATACCAGTTGTTAGATAATTATATATTACAGAGCAATGGAACACATAAAATATTGAAGAAATATAAACATAGAAAACGCATAAAACAAGAGAGACACAGATATACGTGGTTCACCCAGTTTGGGCCACGTCCACGGAGAAACAACTAGTCCTTCTTTTTATATTATCCAACAAACTGAAGAGATAAAACCTACAGCAGATTTGCTGTAATTCCCTCTTCGCTCTCAATCTCCTCTCCCTTCCTCACTCAAAATACATATATGCATAGACGCAATACAATTCCCTCATATATAGCGAGGGATTGCCTTCTAGGGCAAAAAACACTAAATTAAACATAACTTTTACCGTCAAATCTTCGCCTGATGAATGACCCAGATTGACTACGAAATTACAACATTTTACAAGGCAAATTTACATCTATTATTAGCTTTGGGGGCACTTCCCCCGATCTCCCCGCCAGGGGGGGCTCCCAAAGGTCGTAGTCGCACCCCCTGGACCCCCCCTACAACGAATATTTTATGGGTGGTGTTTCTACCCCATTACGAACTGGGGTCCAATGCGGTGATACCTTTGAATACAGAAGATAATCAAGCTCCACACCCAACAATATGTGCAGTGGGAGGTGGTTGTGAGAGTGCATTAACCATAAATATATAACATCTAATTAATTCAACTGATAGAAGTAAGAGGACAGATAGAATAATGGTAGATATGACAGACTGGGAGTTACAAGGCAAAGAGGGAATCCAAAAATGGGGTTGGCTCTGATACCATGTCAGGCCAGGAGGTAACTCCTCAAATGTAATTGTATTATTCATTTAGGTTGTTCATTATTATATACAAGAGGGAGTGATTGTTCAGTTCATCTCCCGATGACTCTCCATTTCCTCTATTATTTATTTACACTAATTACATTTGTTCACCAAATCCCTATGATTAGGTGTCAACAGAATCTATTAGAAAAATCCTAAATTGATTCATTAGGGAACATTCTTAGTTGATTAATCCTTTTAAAAACATATCGGTAATCATACCTATCAAAAGCTAGATGAAGCTCCTTGAGGATTTGATCAAATTAATGGATAGAGGTTGATGGAAGGCTATCACACCATCGATTAACATGACATTCAAGAGTGAGGAAAAAAGGCACACAAGAAAAATCTTCATCATCGATTTTGTAATATTCAAAATTTAAGAAAACTAGAGATGTGCTTGGCTATGGATGTTCCATCCTCACCATCAAATTTCAATTGAGACAGGTCATAAAGAGGCTCATCAGGGATTAAAATTTGACCATTGGATAAATTAGAGAAACACCCTAGGAGTATGATTTGAGGATTAACCATTAAATATAAGAGGTTCAACACAGAATCAAAGGGCACAACTTGACATCTGGCCCTCCTTCTAGTGCCAGAACGTTGACGGTGTTGGATACCGCCAAAATACAGGGGGTCTCCTCGATGTTAAATCCCAATTAGACCTCACACTATTCGGATTCGAAGTATCGACCTGAGCACCATAACGCAGAGGTTCGTCTTCGTTTCAATGGATAACATAAGAGATCATATACGTAAACCTTGAATAAGTAAGTAAGTTGACATTGTGAAAAACTGATTGCAATGTGTAAAAGGAAACTTTCACGAGGGGAGAGACAAAAGTGAGCCTCTAGAAGGAAAGTAATAGTACTAACCTAAGAGAGACACATGAGAGCATAAAAATATTTATTAGAGAAATAGTTCACATAACGATGTTAAAGTGAATACAACACATATTCAACAAGATGAGTATTGAAGCCACTGAAACATTTCAATTTATCGAGTACATATGAACACAACATATATCGTAAACACCCCAAGAATATTCCTAAAAAATCTGTGATACATGCATGAATTTTATTTGGCTCATAACACTTCAATTATGTGAAAGATCCAAGTACACAGTTATAATGATGAGACACTAGTCCAAATATTGAAACATTGAGTCACTTCTTACTTCTCCATAGAATAGTTTTCTCTGCAATTCCAAGTAGAGAAGAAAAAAATATCTCTCCAAAACTTTGGCCTGCAAAATCCCTTTCCTTGAGTTATGAGGTTGCTTTTATAAGAAGGGGGATGACCTTTCATATCCCCATGACTATTGAATTACCCTCACAACTCTTGGAATTCTAATGTTTCCTTTGGACTTCTAAACAACTCTTGAACTTCTAATGAATTTTGGACTTCTCCTAAAGACATTTTGTTTGTATATGACTAAATGACTTTTCATATTCCACATATGAGTCTTGGACTTCCAAACATTACATTTTGTCCTTGTCTTGAGAGTACATCATTACATTCCACATGATGATGTGGAATAACCCATGGAAACATATTGACCATTATGATGGCACTTGTACAAATTACAACTTGACAATGATGACATGGACTTCATGATGAGGTGGCAATGCCAAGCTGTCTTCCTTGCTGCTTCATCTTGCATTCTTCATGATAGATCAGATCTATGCTTCACCTTCTTGAATGATCTACTTTATTTCTTATCTTCACCCTCCAAAGGGTCTTTGATCACTATTAGAATCCTTTGAGTCATCATGCAATGTCTTCTTCTTGTCTTGGTCCGTGATTCACTTTGTATCTTCATGTCTTCATGATTGTTATTTCTTGTTCTTCTTCTCCGCAGGTGTTTCTTTATGCTTTCTCCTTGCTATCTACTTTAGCATCTCCTTGTCACACTGAGACACTACTCCTATGAATGAAGATCATTCATGGAAATAAAAAATCAGTCTTAAAACATCTATTCTATCTCTACCTAGCTCATGGAATGATATGCTCATAATAGGCATGTGAAAGGGTTTGAATAAGAAGGCTTGATTAGGAGGCAGCAATCAAACTCATCAAGGCTCACAAGAGGTATTCAAGGTGCGCTTGTGTGCTCAATAAAGAGAAAGAGAGATCAAGGTGTGTAAGGACACACTCTGAAGAGATGAACGATTATGCTTTAAGCCTTGAGACCTTCAAAGTGTGCTCATGCACTCAAAGCGACTAAGAGGGATAAAGGGTGCACTCCGAAGAGATGAAGGAGTGAGGCTTCAGGACTTCAGGACATCATGGTGTGCTAATGTTCTCAAGGAGAAGGAGGGTGAACCGGAGCATGCTAAAGGGACGAAGGGAAAACATTCAATCCTTCGATGTGTGCTCATGGACTCAAGGAGGGCATAAGGGCACATGCCGAAGAGACGAAGGAGAAACAATCAATCCTTTAGGATGCAATCATGTGCTCAAACAAGGCACAATTATTCATGCCAAAGGAGTGCACTCAAGCTTCAAACTTCATGATTTTTCCATGCACTTAAGGAGGGCACATTTCTTCGAGTCGAAGGAGTGCTCTTAGGCTCCCAGAGTGCGCTTTTTAAGGCAAGAAGGTCCTTGTTTTTCTAGAGTGCGGTTTTTTTAGAAGAGAAGGTACTTATTCTTCTGAAGTGCACTTTTTCATTGAGTGTTTGATGTGTACTTAATTTTTTTGAAGTGTGCTCAGGCTTAGAAGGATGCAGTTCTCTCCAAGAATGGCTACTTGTTCATATGGAATGCACCTTTCACTAAGGGAGGTAGCACAAGGCTAGGTGACTTTCCTTAGGAAGTAATAATGCATTGTGAGAGGGAGGAGACCTTAGAAAGGACTTAGTGCACAAGTATGGGAGGAAAGATATGTCAATGAGTCTCATGAATAAGTTGCACCTATCACCTAGTAAGAGGATTAATGCCTTTAGAACTTGCGCTGGGATGAAGGGCCAAGAAGAGCTCTCATAATGACTAAGTGTGGGACCATCAAAGTAGGAGAAAGAAATGCCTCCTAATACGAATCAAACATGGACCACACACATAAAATTCCATCAATACAAACCAATGGAATGCACAAGGCTCATGAACAATAGTCACATATTAAAATAGGAGCAAAGAGACACCTATTTCTAAGTGCGACAGTTGCAACATCATGTTACAAGACTTAGAGAACAAGTTACAGGAGGAGTGATGACCATGACCAAAAGGTGCGCTTAGCTATAAGAATGCGTCTAACACATATACCAATGATATGTAAGACCATGTAATGCAGAAGAGTGCGCTAGAAATAACTTTAGTGATACACAAAGGTGTGACATGTGCAGGAGTGAGAACACAAAAGCGACACCTATGACAAGAGGGAAACATGAAGATGACACTTGGAAAATGTGAATGAACTTAAAAGAGATACATGTTAGAGTGAAGATAACATCAAAATGACACTTATTAAAGTAAAAAAAAAGTCAAAATGACAACCATGAATGTGAAAGCAAAAATGCACAAAAGACGACAATTGAGAAAACTGACCAAAATAGAAGTACAAACACATCAAAGTGATGGGGACTGTCAATAAAAGTGCACAAGGACTGTCAACATGAGTTGAATATCACACATGAAATGTCTTGATGGATGGTTTTATGCATGTTCATTAAATCAAGCTTGCATAAAGGAAGTGTTCTCATGAACTCATCGAAGACTGAGCATGTGTGTGTAAGTGACTTTGACAATTAAAAATTAGAAAAAGGCTTAAACACATTACAAAACATCAATCGACCATGGAATGAAATATCGTAGGATCCTTAGTAGGATCCAAAATTTAAGTGTGGGAAAATTTTTGGAGGGTGTTGATCGCAACATCAACACCTCCGTATAACCGTCTTCTATCAATATTTTTTTTAACACCTCCATATTTAGTTCCAAATCTCTTTTCGCCTTAAAGATGTCACTAAAATCCGCCTTGTTCCACTTCCTCAATTCAGATTTAATATATCTTAACTTGGCCTCTAGTTTATACATATTAAAACCCCTAATTGGGACTGGATATGCCTACCATTTTTTGGTATTTTCCATAAATAAGGGGTGATCTATCTAGAATACCTCAAATATGAACGGTCTATTTTTAGGTGTACCCAACATTGAAATTGTTAACACCACCGACCAATGATATGAGCCCCTGCAGGGGCAGATATTTACTTCCATATACAACCCTCGCATCACCAAATCCTCCAATATCAATAATTTATCCAACCTTGAAGCCACTTGATGCACCCCCCTGATCTTGTTGCTCCAGGTAAAGGTTCCATTGTTTGTCTCTATATTAATTATATTTGCTTCATCATTGAGCCTTTTAAATGTATCAGAATATATATCAACCCACCTTTGATCACCCTTATTTTCTACCAGGGAGGTGATCATATTAAAATATCCCCCTATAACCCAGGGGATATGACCTTTTCTATCACTTAGGTCCATAAGGACTTGGATCAAACTTAATTTTTCATCTATTTGTTGAGGGCCATAAACATTTGTAAAACCAATCGACCCAAGGACACCTATTATATACATCTCCAACGATAGGAGAGATCTAGAGGATTATGCATTTATTAGATTCAAAACCTGAGGGTTCCACCAGGGCACTAAACCTCTTGCAGTACTCTAAGCTTCCACCTCCAAATATGTAAACCCCCTTCCTAATTTCCTGCTTATTTCCTTTATCTTTTCTACAAAACATTTCTTTTCTTGTAGGAACGCTAGATCTGGTTGTTCCATTTTTATCTTTTATTTAAGAATACCTATTTTCTTAGGTTGTTTTGGCCTTTTGCATCCCACCTTATAACTTTCATCTTTAACTCCGAAGATTAGGTTGCGAGCTGATCAAAATTGCTCCCAATTTCTGAAGGGATGAGCTATTTGACTTCCTTTCTCTTTTCCTTCATGTATGCTTAGGAAATGAAAATGTTTGGGCTTCTGATGCCTTGAATCCCATCTCTCCAATGTATTCATGTGGTGATTTCTGTCCTCTAATATTTTCTTTCTTGCACATCAGGCAAAGGTACTAGATCCAATCCATCTACTCCTCTGGGATGGCCTCTAACCCCTTTTCTATCGTTTGTTCCACCATGTTCTGTAGGTGAATCACTTCCCTTTCCACTATTTCTCGTAGATCTATGTCCTCTATTCCTACTTCACTTGTGGCCATTTTAGAATAGCCTTCGAAATATTTACTTAGGTATGGTATTTCCATATTTTTTTCCAGATCCTTTGGGGCTTCCATCATTCCCTCCTCTGTCTCTTCGTCTCGATTATCCCTTTTGTATTCCTCATTTTTGTTATCTTCTGGATTCTTCTCAGAAATGATTCCACAGCTGCTCTTCAATGTCGTTCTCCCTCCTTCATTTCACTATTGTTGGCTTTTGTTGGCATGTTTACCCTGTATTATTTAATGCCAAAGGAGTTTATTTTATTCACTGATAATCATACATTCCACTTTATAAACAATCAACCAAAACTTAGCGAGAGGCATGCTAAATGAGTGTATTTTTTACAAAATTTCACTTTTATAATTAATCACACTAGTGTTTCTTCAAATAAAGTAGCAAACACATTAAGTAGGATTAATTTAATTCTACAGGAATTTTAGTTTCATGTTATAGGATTTCGTGAACTCAAAGAAATGTATTTCGATTTCAAGGAAGCATATGCAACATGTAAAAATCCATTGAGTACAAATACAATATAGTGGGACAATTATATGATACAAGATGATTTATTATTTAAAGACAACAAACTATGTATTTCCAAATGATCCATGAGAGATAATTTAATATAGGAAAAACATAGTGGAGGATTGGCTAGAAATTTCGGAGATGATAAAACTTTTGATGTGTCAAATTCATTTTATTATTGTCTAGGCACGCAAGCTAATGTGAAAATATTTGTGGAAAGATGTAGAATTTGTCGTTAGGTGAAAGGAAGAAGTCAAAATACTGGATTATATCACACATTACCCATTCCCAACAGGTCGTGGGATTCAATCAAGATGGAATTTGTTCTTGGGTTACCTCAAAATCGATGAGGTAATGACTCTATCTTTGTTATTGTGGACCGATTTTTCAAAATGGCAGATTTTATTTCATGTACCAAAACCACTGATGCAACTAGTGTGGCAAGCTTAGTTTTTATATAAATTGTGAGACTACATAGACTTCCTCGTAGTATTGTGTCAAACATGGATACCATATTTATAGGCCATTTTTGGAGGACATTATGGAGGAATCTAGGCACCAATTTAAATTTCGGTTCAACATATCATCCACAGACTGATGTGAAAACATAAGTAATAAATTGAAGTTTGAGAAATATTCTAAGGAGTTTGATAAGTGATCATCCCAAACAATGGGATCAAGTGCTCACCCAAGATAAATTTGCTTATAATGATTCACGCAACCAAAGTACATGTATTAGTTAATTTCAAGTTTTATATGGAATGCATCCTAGAGGTGTATATGAATTAAGAAATTTGGGTAATCGAGAAGATAGAAGTACAGCAGGAGAAGATCAATGAGTTGCAGGAAACGGTGAAGCAACAACTATACGAAAATAACAACAAATATAAACAACAAGTGGATATAAAAAGGAGATGATACACGAGCATAGGCTCTCAAATGTTACTGCAACATTTTGTCGAGAGGTTAAAAATATTTACTAAGGGAGTTGGTTCCCTAAATGTGTGGAATTGTTTAATTTAATGTATTTTCCTATGTTTCTAAATAATTCTAGAATGTTGTATTTGTTATTGATAAATATAGAGAGTTTGAGGTGTTAGAGAAATCTTAGGGACAATTAAATCTCAGGAGAGAATTGTGGATCTCAAGGAGATATTTTAGGATTAGTTAGGAAATATTTTGGATCTCAACCAATTTGTAGCTCTCTATTTAATTATTGTAAGCATAAGGACAATACCCAGGAGTGTAGGTATGGGATGGGCCTGGGTGTGAGGGGCCAATTGAATGATAATCAAGCCAAAATTATTGTAAATATTATACTTAGAATGAAATATATGTGAGTTTTTGAGTGTATTTTTGCTAGTGTTTTATATTTTTTGATTTTAATATGTAGGCCGCTATGGCCTACATCAAAGTGGTATAAAATCCACTATAAACAAGAAGGTTCAAAAATATGAAAGTGATTTGAAAGAGTATATTGTTGTTTGAGTGGTGTCTCAACTCATGTCGTGTGAGATTTCTGTATGGAGAAGAGGAGATCTAAGCTCATGTGAGAGGGCATGAGAGAATTGAAGAGTGAAGCTATGTGTAGTGGCGTGGAGAAGTTTGCAAGCGCTTCAGTTGATAAAAGGAGACCTGTCATTTGCTTGGATGATGTGTGGAGTTATTAATGGATCACTGCCACTCTAAGATGTGACTTTACTTACTATTATCAATGTATGGGGGTGTATTCGCTATGTGGGTGTATTAATGATGCCACAAATTTACGTGTTGTTACCTGTGTGAGCATTGGATGGGTTTCATCTCAATTTAGCCATGATCCAATAGTTCCCACAAAGTTCCTGGCGCCCGCGGATTGAGTCAGAATAGTTGTGTAAAAAAAAAAAAGGATTGTTGTGTGAAGTTGTGGCCGATAGCATAAGTCATAAGCCTTCTATTAGGCCACAAAATTATGAATGCGTCACTACAAATAGATCACCACTGGATTGCAAATGCACTAAACCATCACCAAAATATGACGAAGGTTACAAATTGTGATTTTACCATAGTCGCCAATTGGTTGAGTCTAATTCATATGATTGAAGTGGATTTCTTGTAGCAAAGGAGATCCATTTCTGTAGCCAAGTGAAGTCAGCAAGTGAAGGATGTTTTTTTTGCAGATTGTGTTGGGAGACTACATTTGGAGATCGTGACTACGTGGGAGAGAGATGTTACTAAGATCTTCCAATTGTTAGAGAGACGTGTTGGTTTGAGTTGTAGACCAAATACCTTGCAAGATTCAAGAATTACATAAGAAGGACTGATGTGGAGTTGTGCGATTGCTATGTAAAGGAATTTTTTTTTTCGTTGTTGTATTGGAGTCACAAGCTGCCATTTGTTAGGATTGAATATTTACAATTTTTACTTGATGGAACATGATACTTTGATGAAGTCTATACATTACAACCACCAATTTATTTTATCAAGAGTATACATTTTCTTATTTCTGGATGTTGGTTTATATTTATGAAATGAAATTGATGTACGTGGCAAGATAAATTTTTGTATTAAAGTCATGAGAGCCATGCATAGAAGTATGAGAAAGTAAGTGGAAGTTGTTAGAAAATTATATATTACAAAGGAATGGTACACATAAAATATTGTAGAAACACAAACACAGAAAACGCATAAAACAAGAGAGACACATATATACATGGTTTACCCAGTTTGGGCTACGTCCATGGAGAAACAATCAATACTTCCTTTTATATTACCCAAAGAAATGAAGAGATACAACCTACAACAGATCCTTTGTAATTTCCTCTGCGCTCTCACACAGTCTCCTCTCTCTTTCTCGCTTAGAATACACATATACAAAGCTTCAATATAATTCCATCATATATAGTGATATAGCGAGGGGTTGCCTTATAGGGAAAAAACCACAAATTAAACATAACTTCTACTGTTGAATCATTTGCCTAATGAACAGACTAGATTAACTACAAAATTATAATATTTTACAAGGAAATTTTACATCTATTTTTAGCTTCAGGGGTGCTACTTCCGAACCCCCACCGAAGGGGGGGGGGGTGATGACAATTAAATCCCAGTTACAAATTGGGGTCCAACACGAGGATACCTCTAAATAAAGAAGATAATCAAGTTGCACACTCAATAGAAGTGTGATTCATATAGAGAGACTTAGTAGAGTCATGAGAAAGAATAAATGGAGATATAATTAGTGTGTTTTAATGAGTTTTTTCAAAGTGAATGGTGAGTGAATTAAGAGAGGTGAGAAAATTAGTGTATAAATTAATATAATATGTGTTTATTGGAGGTATAAGGCATGGTTTAAGATTAAGGTCAAAGTTTCTTGTAATGTAAGTGAGTAAAGAGTCAAAGTCAATCAAGTGAAATTCAAGGTCAAGCTAGAGCCATTAATTGTAATTGGGTGCATGATCGATAGAACCCTACACCCAAAGTCAAGTCACTGTATACAAAATTTAATGACAATAATTGTAAATGGAAACAATTAAAATTACAGGTATTGGTTTTGCAGATGATCACAATAATTGCAGGTGTTGAAACAATGTGGCAAGAGAACCTTACAAGCAGAAAGGAGGACAACAAAAGTGTAGAAACTTTGAATAATTTAACACATATTCACAGAGATTATCTCGATTATACATTATTGTGGAATACATGCATAATACATAACCTCCTCTACGTTGATCATCAATTTAGCAGCATTAAAAAAATGAAACAGCAATCGCATGCGCACATTAACACGGTATGTAACCCGGGGAAAGCATACAACTGAAAACCCCACACTATCTGTATATTATAATGATTGAGAACATGTAACAATACATAGTACAATACTCATCACAAGTACTCAGTACTATCTCCACCTGTTACACATAATACAACTCAGATTTGATCTCCAAATCTCCCCCGCTGCTTGCCTGCCTCCACTGTGCAATCATGCAAGAGAATAAATGATAATGGCTCAAGAAAACTCGTATTTACTTGGAAAAATCACATGAGCACAAGCTACAATTGCCCTTGGCCTCATTGGCATTACTCAATCCATTGCATGTGCAAGTCTCATGCACAACTGATAGTCACAACTCACCCTTTCACTTACCTCTAACACTTGTCTCCACTGAACTATCCATGCACTAAGTTAACTGATGTATTATTTAGTTTATTTATGAGTTAATAATTAGTGAATTAATTAATAACTAATTCACATCACTCATCACTTAGTCTATTGTTCAGTTAGACTAAATACAACTAGTTCAACTAAGTCAAACTGAACACAACTCCATTAACTCAATCAACTCCACAGAACTCAATCACTGAAGTCCTAACTGAAGTCCTCCATGCAATAGCTCAAGTAACCCATAGGTAACCACGTGATTCCTTCAGGCAGTTGCATGTGCCACATCTGTAGCTCCAACTGAAGTGCTCCAAGAGAATAAGATAAAGTTTAGAGTCCAAATATTACTAAGGGCTAATAATATTTGACTGTTTCTATTTTTACCTGTCAGTCTAAAAATAGACTCTGATCACACCACTGTGATCCAAAAAATAGAAGTCCATCTATTTTTCCCAACATGACCAATCATCCATAAACAACATCCTGCAACTCATAGACCATGATCCATATGTCTCAAAAATAGACTTTGCGCCAAAACTTGCCTGCGGGACCACTTAGTGAAGGCGACTCCTTTCCACTAAGCTCCATCATCTTGTTGCATTCTCAACAAGCATTTCTTGTTGCACCATTTTTTAACATATATAAACACAATATAAATTTAAAATATAAAGAAGTTTAGGAACACCTAAAAAAAGAGGTATGGTAAATAATAAAAATATAAATAAACTAGAGGTAAGAGGTATGGTAAATAAATAAAAATATAAATAAACTAGATGTATGGTAAATAAATAAAATATATTTCTATATTTACTCCATAAACCTCTTTATATTTACAAAAATTCAAAAAAGAGGTTTTATTTAGGTGAATCCTATGGGCCAAATACCATGAGACAAATAATTATTTATACCGCGGGCCAAATACCATATTTATAAAAGAGGTATGGTAATAAATAAATATAAAAGAGGTATGAAGAGGTATGGTAAATAAACAAAAATATATCAAATAGGACTAGAAATCAACATCTAATTATATACCAAGCCTATGGGCCAAATACCATGGGCCACATTATTATTAATACCATGCCAAAAAATGCTATTAACGTGAATATTAATTATTAAATGATTAATATTAATAATATTTACAAAAATTTACAAAAATCCCCTATATCAAAATTTACAAAAATCCCCTGTTTGGGTAGACGGATAGATGTTCAAATACTTATTAAATTACATATTCAGATAATTGTGCAATATAATAACAAAATCACTGTAACTAGGGCTTTTGCCATTCACAAAACTTGGTCTATATATGGTCTGTGGTAGTACTGATAGACCTGTTCCTGAGTGCGTTCTCAGATTAACCATTCTCCTCGAGGATGATTCATTGCCTCTTTCGACAACTTGTTCACGGTTGCATTGCGTTCCCTGTATATATGAGAGTAAGAATCCATGTCAAAAAGTGATTTTAAATATAATACATCATCCAATATTGTTCTAAGAGAGTAAGTGTGGCATGTGTATGTGCAATTGAACCAATTTATGACCATCTTTAAGTCCCCAAATATCTGTAATTGTTGATAGTTTTTGGTAATGGCAAAGTATAGTAAATGGTGTAGGGTCATAAGCTCTGCATAGTTGTTGGTGCCATTTCCCAGCCCCACACTGACGTGGAAGTAGAGAGAATCCGATTTGTGTAGGATGATGCCACCACCACACCCTAGATCTTGTGCAACACCATCAAAGTATGCCCAGGGTTTCCTTCGATCAATGATTTCCAGTGTAATGTGCCGAGTCCTGATGTTCGATGGCTCCTTCGGGATCTCAAGGTAGTTCGTGAAAATTTTTGGATGATCAGGTCCCAGATGATGTGTTTCCCATGGAAGATATTGCTATCCCTGTTGATCCAAATGTGCTAGGACACAATTAGCGGCAGATTCCTTATTTTTGGGGACAAACCATTGTTCCACCAATTGTTCCAGGCAATGGATATGTTTCCCCCAGACCATGTATGCATTAACTTAAGGATATGTAGGACATGAGTCCAGACATTCTGAGTTGTCAGACATGCAAGAAAGAGGTGATTGGAGGATTCCTCCTCATTCTTGCAGAGAACGCACCATGTTGGTCCAGAGAAAGCCCGATTTCTGAGGTTATTTCTCGTCGGAATTTTGTCTGCAATAGTGTTCCACATTAGCAGTCTGGTGCGGGAGGGCTCTGAAGTTTCCATAGGTCCCTCCACCAGTTTTCTAGAACATGTGGTTTGTGCCTTGCATGTATAATTATGTATCCATCCTTTGGGAAATATTTCCCATTCCATGCTAGCCCCCAAATAAGCTCATCAGGATCATCCCTTAATCTAACGTGATATTCGGATAATGCTCGCAAGTATGTCCCCAAGTCCTCGAGCCATCTATCCAGGATGTCTAAAATCTCCCTTGATAACCAATCTTGCTTGAAAACAAATGTGTTTTGTCGGTTAACAATCCGTGCAAAGAAGAAGATTTCTCTATGATTTAGTAATTCAATCAGGGCCTATGGAAGTAGATGTGCATTCCAACATCCAATCCATGGATCAACACTGATGCGAGCCTCCTCACCATTACCTATCTGCCAAGTGAGTCCTTCTCTGATTGTGTGGAGGGTATTTAGAATAGCCCTCCAGATGATCGAAATGTTCTTTCGATTCTGGATAGGAAGTCTAATCCAGTCCGACAGTGGAGTCGGCCATATGTATTTTAAGAAGATCACATCGGTCCACAAGCTCCTATGTTTCAGGAGCATCTAACCCAGTTTGGCAACAAGCGCCTGGGCGAAGGCAGATAAATTTTTTAATCCCCACCTGCCCCACTTTTTTGGCAGGGCAATGCTGCTCCATTTTACCCAAGCATATAGCCTCCCCTCTTTGTTTCCTTTCCATAGAAAATTGCAGCAGATTCTCTAAATCCTATGTATGATTCCTTGAGGGATCTAGGCCAGGGACATCCAGTAAACTGGTGTTTCTTCTAGGATCGATTTAATGAGCACCAACTGACCAGCTTTGGAAAGTAGTCAATGGCTCTAGAGATTGAGTCTTCTTTCGATCTTAGTGATCAACCAGATCCAGTCCGCTATTTTGTATCCATCTAGTTTTATCTTGAATCCCAGATACTTCAACCCATCCTCAAGGGCCAGTTTTTGGAATGGGAAATTTTGTAGAGCGAGGTTGATTTCCTATTGAGAACATCTAGAAAAGGATAGGGTAGGTTTAATCTGGTTGAAATCCATCCCAGTGGCAGAGCTAAAGAGACTCTGAATCCCTGAGAAGGTGATGATGTTTCGAATCTCACCATTCAAGAATATGAGGATGTCGTCTACAAAGAGTAGGTGGGTCAGAGAGCATTGATCTGTATCTTTTAGTCCTTTGAGGTTCCCATCATCCTTTGCTGCGGCAATCCTTTTGCTGAGACCTTCCATAACTAGGAGGAAAAGGAGGGGGAAAAGAGGGCATCCTTGTTTGAGTCCCCTCTCGGCCCAAAAGTAGTGGGAGGTAGAACCGTTGATAAGGATGGCAAAGGAGACCGAATTAATACAACACATGATCCATCGAATGAAGGTTGGAGGGAAACTGATGTGGGTAAGTATCATTTTTATATATAGCTAGCTAACCTTATCAAATGCCTTGGAGAGGTCGATTTTGAGCATCATTCCTTTAAGGTTTTTCATCTTGATGGAGTGAAGAGCCTCTTGTGCAGTTCTAATGGCCTCATGGATTTGCCAAATTTGTAAGAAGGAAAACTGCTCCGGGGAGATATCATGCTCTGATAGGATGGGTTTAATGTGGTTGGCTATGATCTTGGCGATGATCTTGTAGAGGCAATCACATAGGGATATAGGCCTGAAATTGTTAAATGATGAGGGGGAGTCCGATTTGGGGATAAGGGCAATGAATGTGGAATTGATGGGATCATGTATTCTACCCTAGACTCGGCATTCTTCTACCACAGCTAGAAGGTCATGTCCAAAAGTGTCGAAAAAAGTAAGGTAAAACTCCACCGGCCAACCATCTGGATGTGAGCTTCTATCTCTTTTGAACCATTTGAGGGTGCTTTCCGACTCCTCCAAAGCCACAAGTTTAGTGAGGTCTTCTATGCTATCTGGCTGTACAAACCTAGGGAAATGCCCAACAAGACAGATGATATCAGGTAGCATAGCACCAGGAGGGGATTTGAACATATTTTTGAAATACAGGATACCTAAGTTAGAGAGTTGTGCATGAGAGTTGGCCAACCCACCATCCTCTAATGGGAGCTACCAAATCGTGTTGTTGGCCTTCCTTCCATTTGAAAATTTATGGAAGAATTTTGTGTTGCCATCCCTCGCATGTAGCCAAATGGCCCTGCTCCTGAGTCTCCAAGTCTCCTCCCGAGCCAAAAGAATCTTGGTTGTTTGTGCTTCTAACTCCACTAGCTACAATTTGGAATCTATGGTGTTATAACCCCTACCCTATTCGTCTATGAGATTGGCTATCAAAGATTCGAACTCAGAGATGGCCCAATCCTCCTTGTCTTTCTTCCGCTTGGCCCAGTCAATCGAAAGTTGTTTAAGATGGTATAGGTTATTGCAAAACCCGACTTCCTTCCATCTCTCGGTAGGGAGGGGGTGTGAATTCCAGAAGTCCATGACCATCTTGAGATAGTCAAGGTCCACTAGCCAGGACGAGTTGAACTTATAAGGGCCCCTAGGCTTGGCTGAGGCATCTACTAATTCCAGGTAAACAGGCGAGTGATCTGATATGCCACCCGAGCCCACCCATTGTCTATAGATATTTAAAGTCATCAGTAGCTCTTCATGGATTAGGAGTGATCCAGTCTTCTTCCCAAGGCAGCCTCTCCAGTTCTTCTGTTATGCCAAGTTGGCAACTTCTTATTCATAGGGACATCAATGAGGCCTTTCTGATCAAATATGGAACTCAGTTGATCCGAAAGAGGATCAAGTTGAGAGTGGTGGCCCCATGATTCTTCGTGGCCAATGGAGAGGTTAAGGTCACCTCCCAACATAGTGGTGGCGTTGATCAGTGGCCCATCCAGAAGATGATTCCAAAATTCCGGTCTATTTTTATAGGGAGCATAAATATTAATGATACAAATCTATTTGCCCAGAGTTGTAGTGAAGAGATCCATGCCAAGGAAGCCGAGGCCTCCCTAAGATGCGATCACTCTAATGGCTCTAAGATTTATCTCGAGGGCAAGGCCCCCAAATCTGCCAGCTGCATCCATGGCTTGAAAATGCCATCCAGGTAATATACTCAAGAGTATTTTAATAGTTTATTCAGAGGACCCCAGAGTTTCTTATAGGAATATAATATCACAGGGTTCACATGATATGAGTCTCTTGAGAGCCAGTTTCTTTTGAGGGCTGGCTAGGCCTCTGCAGTTTAAGGAGATCCATTTCATCGGGAAACTGTGGAGGGGGAGTCTGCTACTCTAAGCACCCATTCAATTGTGTTTTGACGGCCTTGGGCAATGTCAACCTTGGTAATTTTAATAGCTTTGGCGAGTTTGGAGGGATGCCCTCTAGCAGGATTATGATCAGAGGGGGCGTGGATGATACCCAGTCCCAGAGAATCAGGTGTGGAAGGCCTAATATTAATATTATTATTAAATCTAATATTCATATTAATAATATATAATATTAATATATTAAATTTAATAACTTTGGATTAATACAATATTAAGTTTGTTATATTATAATATATCTTAATATAGCATGATATATATTAACTCTAGATATATATGGGAGGTAAGAACAAAAGCATAAAGTGATAGAGATAGAGAGATAGGGGGAGTGGCAAGGGAGATATGGAGATAAACTGAAGGAGAGGGGATAGGAGGAATGAAGAGAGAGAGGGAGCGGAGTGAGCGAGGTAGAGAAGGGTAAGAGAGGGAGATGGAGACACAAATATGGAGGGGGGACAGAGAGGGAGATAATGAGAGGATTGGAGGGCGGAAAGAGAGAGAGAGAGATGGGGGAAAAGAGAGGGAGGTAGGAGAGAAAGGGAGAGAGAGGAGGAGAGAGGGAGGGATAGAGAGATGGAGTTGGAGGGGGAGAGAGGGAGGGAAGAAGAAATACATAGAAAGTGAGAAGTGGGGAGAGAGAGGGAGTGACAAGGGAGAGATGGAGAGAGAGTGTGTTTTAGGGGTGAGATAAAGAGACAAAGAAGGAGAGATAGAGAGAAGGAGGGAGAGAATGAGAGAGGGAGGGATACAGTAACATAATTGGAGAGAGAGAGAGAGAGAGAGGATTGGAGGGAAAAGAGAGAGAGAGAGAGAGTGATGAGGGAAGAGAGAGGGAGGTAGGAGAGATAGGAAGAGCGAGAGGCAAGACTTGAGAGGGAGGAGGAGAGTGATGGAGAAAGAGAGAGGATTGGAGGGAAAAGGGGGAGAGAGAGAGAGATAGATAGATGGTGTAACATCGCCTCCTCTCACATCTACCCATTTTCACCAGATTATCCGGGGTAAGCATGAGATGAGGGGTTTCTATGATATCACTTAACCTCCTAGATGACCTTAAGGAAATGGATTCGACACAACAAGACTTTACTGACTCCCCTTAGGTTGCACAGGACCCCAAGGAATAACCCAACCCCTCCAGGTGTCCAATCCCTAATACAACTCACCTTTTCCCTGACCTAGAGCCCCAAACGCTCCCTTGAAAAGGCTTCCATGCGACTACGAGTTCCCAGTCGCTCCCATAGGCCTGCATCAGTGCGACTGTGGCCTTTTTCTACCAGTGTCGTGCCATCAATTACGAGAATTAAGGCTACTTTCTAGGGATGGGGTTAAGCCTGCCCAAAAATCCATAAAACTTTCAGAACTCATAAAAGACATGAAGACAATGCTTGTAAACCAAAAATTGGAACCAGGACTTGACCTAACCATCCCCAACCTGGATTGACATTTTGTCAAACACTTGGTAGATATGCAACCTACAGGTCATGAATGCAAGTCGGAACATAAGGGACTGAAAAATTATCTGAGGTTTAACAATAAGGGTCTCTACATTCTCACATTAGCTGTCATAACATCAATTACATCTTGCATTCATTATTTATTTAGTTATGAGTGAAAACATGAAAAGAGCCATGACTAAGAACTATCATATAACCATACTTATAACTATCATATAACTAGATAAATAACCATAAGAGAACTACCGTTAAAGCCACATAAATAACCAATACATTTCCTTACTAAAAGCAAGAGAAACTTAGTTTGTATTAACCATAGGCAATTACCAACTGGGTTCGGGACTTCCACGAACCGCCTGACTGTAGATTAGTTGAACCATATCTTTCTTTCAACCAATCATCCCCATGCCATATTCCAAGCATGAATGTGGGATCTCATGGGATAAGCCAATCCATAAAAAAACAAGGGAATCCAGAGGTTAAATCACCTCCACCCTCACGATACCGTGATCATACCTAAACCGATGATGAGATCACAAAACCGATCGAGCTTGGATGCCTCATAATTTATTCACCATCATTGAGGAATTTTCCTGTCTCCACCCTCAGGCTTTACCGTGTATCCCGCCATTACTGGTTAAGGGATTCCTAGGCCTTTGGGAATTTTCCTGAGACCACCTCACCCCAGATTCCAAAACCATCTGGAAATCCAAAGCTCAAACCGAGAATAATCCCATCACACCATGGCTATCTGGAAATGGAAAGGCCATGCTAGAATCCACTGGAAAATCCCAACAAAATCCATGCTAGTGACAACAAAAGAACCATCTACCAACATGCACATACCATGCATGTCAAAACTAGCTAGGAAATCACACATGCAATATGTTACCTACAAGTATTTCCAGTAAAGCTACTTGATCCTTGCCTTCCTTTTCTTTCCTTGTCCTTCTTTGCTTTTCCTTTCCTTTCCTTGCTTGATTACTTTCTTTCTCCTGTTGGTGCTTTTCTCCTCTTGGGACAATGTCTAGATATATTGACTTGTTTATCATGGTCACATGGGCTGTTACGTTTGTTGGATAGCTGCATAGTACATGTAACGACAAAGCATTGGACAAATGAAGTCGCTCGCCTCAATTTGTTCAAGTGTTATTTTTTGTTTGGTACAATTCGATAATCATTATCTACTCCATTGAAAAGTATATATCAGACTCGTACCAACAATATTTAGTCACATTTATAAATTGATTTTGTATTATAATTTTACGCCTTCTCTCATCTGTGGAAGCATAAAGCTAATTCATCACTATGAGGAAATGCACGAAACTCACACATCACCATGGTCAAACTACACAACTATTTTTTTATTAATTGTGATGTAATTTAGGGTCATGAGAGATAAAAAAAATAATAATAATAATAATTAAAACAATGAAGGGATTCGTGTTATGTTAAGTTATATCTTTGTTATTTTCTATTAACTTGATAGCTTTGACAACTTCTTATCAATTTTGAAAAGAGATCAGTGACCTATTTACATAAGTTTCCTCAAATATGCATCTTCCAAAGGTAGAATTATGAGCAATTGTTTAGCATTATTAGTCTTTTTGACTTGATGTAAGAAGGAAAATAATTATAGTAATTATGCAAATAACAACAATGCATATGATTTATGTTTGAAAAATTAATTGGGAAAAAAAATAGTTAACAATTTTGAAGCTTTTTAAGTACATGTAATCCGTGGGATCTAACATTACGAACTATCAAAATCATGTGCCCCACACGATCATTATTGACCTAACAACTTTGACTATTTCATTGAGACAATTTTAAACCAACATTCTCCCTTTAAAATTGATATCTAAAACTAATGTTGTCATTATCCTAGCCTTCATACACATTCACACCAAGTGCTCTCATAATGCTACTTCATCATAACCAACATCCTAATTTGGTTTCCATGTACATTAGCTTTGGTCTTTAACTCTCATTTACTTGTTAAACTAGTGATCCCAAGTCATCTCTAGGTGAGTCATCCATACACTGCTCAAAACAACTTTGTGTCTTGACCAAACAATATATTTCTTTCTTGACTAATAAAGTAACAATCAATAAATTTATTATTATCTTATGGTTTAAAAGAAAGCAATATCCTTGAATTAAACACACCAAACACGTACCTTGGCTAGGTGAGTCTTACCTTCAACTCTAACACATTAGAATGGAAAACCCAAACTTTTAAAAGTCTTCATCATATATAATCTATAGGCTCTAATACCATGGGCTACGAAAACCGTGAGTCTAAAACTACCTTTATTGACTTAACAAATTTGACTTTTTCAAAAAATAAAATTTAACATAATATTTCATTACACAAATGCCTTATTTCACAATATGAATTTTTGTTTCAATTTATGATGAAGTATGAAAAACGTAAATAACTTGTTTCATGTGTCATGAAATTTTTTGTTACATAGCCTAGTTTATGGAAAGATGATTCAAGGTTCGGTCTGCTAGCTTCAATAATATTTTGTAGGAGTTAGGAGTTGGAGATATGATGAGTAATACATAAATAGAATAACAAAACAACAATATTTTATTAAATGATATGTCTATTTCAAACACACATGACCTCGAGGATAATGATGCCTACACAACTCCAACTCACTCCTATGTCGGAAACTAACACATTCTAGAACATGACTTGAAAATGTCACAATCCTACACAACTCCAACTCACTCCTATGTTGGAAACTAACACATTCTAGAATATGACTTGAAACTGTCACAATCTAGAATCTTCATTTCTCCATTATCTCTAACACTCCCCTTAATGGAGAAATAAATTATTTACCACACCTAGTTTGTCTTCCATTATCACACATGATCCTCTTAATTAGCAATGTTTATGTATGGTTCAACTTGGCATTTTCATCATACTTCTATGATTGTTAACACTCAAATAAAGGAACAACCATCCACAAAGATGCATGAGTACTTCACTGTTGCAAATGCCCGTTTACTAGGATGCCCTTCATGAACATGATTCATTCAATCATTTTATCTTCATACATGTACTTGTACCTTTAACCTCCCCAACATCATCATCATGTTTTGTTCTTTCTAATTACCTCTAATCATGCTTCGGGTTTTGTTGGCTTACTCTCAACCATGTTATTGGTTTTCTTTGCTAACCCTCAAATCAACACTACAAAGTGGTATTTGGCTTACCACAAACCTACACTTACAAAATCGTTTTAAGATTACTATGAATTTCACAGGGTAAACATGCTTACATAGGTAAATATTTTTTTAGGACCACTAGATTTGTTTATAAACATGTAAGCAAAATGGAAAATAAGAAAACAATATTTTATTAAATTTGAAAGACTCAAAAATCTCATATTTATAATAATGAGATCAATTCCAAAGATAACCACAACCTGAAAAATAATGATACCTACATTAGAAACTAACACATTCTAAATATGACTTGAAACTCTTACGATCTAAAATTTTCATTTCTCCATTATCCCCAATAAAAATGACAAAAAGAAGACTGAAGTTCATAAACCATTGAGATAAATATAATACAAATATGAGTAGAATAAAGTCTAAAATGGACTGTTAATGCCCACTATACATCACATGCATCAATTGTTTAACCAACGATGTTCCTTCACAAAATTATCAATAACGCATTCTCTATCCTGACTTTGATCCATGAATGCTACAAATTTTACATCTCCTATGATAGATCAACGCTACAAACATCACTTTTAGCCATAGAATTTATGGTTGTAATCCAAAACTATGGGCACTCTCATTCTTCTCTTGCTCTTATCCACGTATTACCTGCACAATCTTTAGATACTTTTTTCTACTGTTTCGTATATATTAATCACCATCCGAATGCTTTGCAAATTCTAGAAAGATTTGAAATTTGAGGCATATGATGTAACCTAAATAAATTATTTGACTTTGTTTATTTATTCAATTTTTGTTTCAACGTTTTGAAAAATATAATTAAAAAATAATAAATGTCACTTTATATGTTTTAATAGTGTAATTGGTCAACAAAATTATAATTGTGGAAGGAGTTAATAAATTGAGATTTGAAGTGGATAAATTAATTGATTGTTAAAGCATCACAACTTGCATAAAGTTTGGTGGATAGTAACCACTAGCAAGTATATACATTCAAAATTTTACCCTTACAGAAGTGTTGAGGAAAACATAAATAATGGTGGGAAGTGACTCCGATAACTATATTTATATACAGCTTATTTCTATCCACTTTTTATGCAAAGACTTGTTTAAATTATGGTGGGAAGTAAATGATGGTAAATATGTAAAAAAAAATTGATAAAAATTGTTAACTAATCTTTCAAGATATTGTCCATTATTAGTTTAGATATCTTTCTTTTTACAGTTAACAAAACCACTAGACAGTTATTATACGGTAAATATCTTTTATTGATATAAATACTAAATGATTTGTGATTTATTGTAGAGTTATAGATTATTAGTTTAGAATTGATTAGTTTAGATATCTTTTCTTTTAATACTTAGCAAAACCACAATACCATTATGATATCCTTTATTTATATAAATGATAAATGATTTCACTTAATAAAATGTGATTTATTGTGGAGTTCAAAAGGCCTTTACAGTGGTATGAGAGCAACGAGGTTGGAAAGCGTTAGAGTAATGATCCATTGATTCTGATTTGAACCCCATTGATGCGGAGGTGTTACTGCGGAACTAGTGGTTTTAGAAACCATTCCAACGCCACACGTCGTGGTATTTGAAACCAACCTAGATGCCCCGTAATTAATTGGAGTTGTTGATTTATGCGTTGAACGGTTTTGTCAAAACCGTCCCGGGACCGCTTACTTCGTTAATATTCGACAAAACTTGTGTTGCAATATACCATTAGATTCGTCAGGGTCAATTCAGACGGTTTATTGAATCTGATTGCTATGCACATGTACAGTTGTGAGGTTTGTTAATTAACGTTAATTAAGGTTTTTTTGATACGGTTCTTTTTTGGTTCAACGTGGACGCATTTATATATATATCCCGAAGAAGTTTTGACCGCCTGATTTAGGACGATTGCTTTATTTTTTTAATACAAGTTGCGTACACAGTCTCCATGTTGTGCATTAGATCAAATTTTTTGAGTTTTTTTAATCACAACGATAATTCCTTTGGTTGGAGTTTTCTTGTTTGGGAAAGAAAATTATTCATATTGCATAATAAAGCTAAAGAGTGTATTGATTTTTAATGATTTGTGGTAAGATGTTTGTCAAGGGAAGAAAGATAGAGAAGATAAAGAAATTGCACCAGAAACTTCAGAAAATGAAAATGAAAAACAATTTTGCTATTTAGGAAGTCAAAAATAATAAAGCCTATGCTATGATTGCAACATGAGTTTCAGAAGAGGAGTTTAGAGGCCGAAAGAAAGAAATTTGCGCGCTCCCTGTTACGCTCTGCTAGGTTTCCAGAGTGTGTGACGGCGGCCTCGGCCCTTTGGGCGTCTGGCTGGGCTTTGTTGCCCCCTTCCTGTGATCAGATCTCTTCATTGCTGCGCTGCGCCTCCCTGGCTGGGCGAAAAGAGTTCATCTGCGCTACGTTTTGGCCTTGGGATTTGGTTTCTTGGATTTGCAGGGGTGCTGGGGGAACGAATTGAGTTTCTCCCTTGCTTCGTTCCATTGTTGCAGCCATGGGTGAACTCGGGGGTGGGGAAACCTCTCCCACCCCTCCGCTTTCGTCTGAAGAAGCCTTCCGTCGCTTATTATCACAGAAAGGGAAGAAACGTCCTGCCCCTGAGGTTCCAAAATTCATTAAAAAACTTGAGGAAGTTCTTGAGATAGCCCTGCAAGAAGATCAGTCGATCAAAATTGCCCTTGCCCTAGCTAACAGAGCACTGGTCGGGCAATTTGTGGGGCGTTGGCCATCTACAAAAACCACGGATGATTGGATTCAACGCAACTGGAGGCCTCAGCTGAAAAACAGTGTGATCTGTTATGCAATTGGTAGAGGTTTCTTCATTTTCGAGTTCACCACCAAAGAAAACCGAGATATGGTTTTCAGAAATGGACCGTATTTCATGGGAAATCAGGGTTTGTATCTCAACAAATGGACCCTGGACTTTGATCCCTCAGTAGATGTTCCTAAGGAAGTACCAGTCTGGGTTCGGCTCCCTAACCTTCCGATCCACTGCTGGAGCTATCAATCATTGCAAAAGATTGGGAACGGTCTGGGCAGATTCATCGACAGAGCAGACAATAAAGGCCAATACACCTATGCAAGAATCTGTGTGGAAGTTGACTTAGAGGCTGGTCTCCCCGAAGCGATTAAACTTACAGTGGGAGAATGGCATCACTATCAAAAGATGGACTACGAGCAACTACCTTTCAAATGCAGAACGTGTCATGAACACGGACACTTCCAACGGAATTGCCCCAAATCCCCGGCCGGGACCAAGGAGGACGAGGAAGGATGGAAAGAAATCAAAAGAGGCAAGGCTATCCGTAGACCAACAGAGAAGAAAAATTCTGGAACAGTGGGGAAGCTTCAGACCAATCCAAAGGCCAATGAAGACCCAAAAGTTGGATCCTCCTCAGGTGGGAACGCAGAAACCATCGGGGCTCAAGAAGAACCTGAAGACATGATGAAGGAAGTAAAAGAAACTGGTACTGAAATAATCACCCCCCCAGCCTCAGGATGCAATGAAGGAAATAAAGATAAAGAAGAACATATAAGCCTCGCCTCTGAATCTGATGAAGACTCAGAAGGAAGAACCTATGAATCAGACAGCTCACAAGTTACCCCTATCAAATCAGCCAGGGGTCGAAAATCCAAGAAGAAACAGAGAGAGGAGAAAACCTATCTGGATGTTCTCCAAGGCTCTCAAAAAACTCTCAAGGGAATGATGAATACTAGGTCAGGGCGCAAGCATGGCTCGGCTCCAAAAGGAGCCACAATCTCCCAAGCCAATAAATAATGAAGTACGTCTCCTGGAATTGCAGAGGATTAGGCATCAAGCTAAAAGAAGATGCCCTGAAAGATATAGTGAGAATGTATTTTCCTGAAATCCTCCTCATCCAGGAGACACAGTTGGAGGAAACTTCCCTCCTCCATGCTAGCAAAACCTTCTGGCGTAAAGGTATTGGATGTGCTGTCAGTGCAAGAGGCGCCTCCGGTGGAATCGCTACCTTCTGGGATAGCTCTATCTATGACCTGATTCAAAAAGATAGCTCCTCCCATTGGCTTCTCACGAAGCTCCTCCATAAAGACTCCGGCCAACAAGTAAGTATGGTCAATATATATGCTCATGTTCTTCCTTCTGAGAAAAAATATTGTTGGGACTCGATTTTGTCCTATCTTTCGCTGCACAATCCTGAAAACATTATCATAGCTGGTGATATGAATGTCACTCTTGCTGTAAATGAGAAAAAGGGAGGTTCCCCAGTCAGGGATCTAGCAAGAGAATGGGTTGAAGACCTCATGTTGGGATGGGAGTTGGAGGATATCAAGCCCACATCTGGGAAGTTCACCTGGTCTAACAAAAGGGTGGGCCCAAATCATATTGCAGCTCGATTGGACAGATTTCTGGTCCAATCCTCTTTCCTAACTTGCGGTCTAATGGCCTCGTCCAAAATTCTGCCAAACAGCACCTCTGATCACAAACCCATTATCCTTGAGCTTTCCAAGGATGAAAATCTTGGCCCTATCCCCTTCAGATTCAGTTCATTATGCTTCAGCATGAGGGGTTCCAAGAGATGGTTTCAAATGCCTGGAACAGACCTGTTCAATGTTCCCCTTTCTACGTGTGGGAAGAAAAATTGAGGGGGCTCAAAAGAAGGCTTAAGGAGTGGGCTAGAACGCTGAAAACTCCCTCCTCCAAAAGGAAGGTGGCCCTGGACAGTCTTGCTACCCATCAATTATCTTTGGAAAATTATGTTGTTACCCAAGACCTTCTTCAGAGAGAAGTTGACCTGCAAAAAGATTTCCACAAAGCAAGTAGGGAAGAAGAAGAACTCTGGAGGCAGAAATCCAGAGCTCTCTGGTTACAAGCTGCGGACAAAAATACTAGCTTCTTCCACAAACAAGCTGAAGCTCGCAAGCAATTCAAAACTGTTAAAGAAATTCATCACCAAAATGCAGTGGTTAAGGATTTCGAAGACATCAAGCGGGCAGCTCACTCTCACTTCAAAGATCTTTACTCTGCCCCCGATGATCCACCAATGGATCCCCATGTCTATCCGATGAATTTGATCCCCCAATGTGTTCAAGATCCTGACAATTCTATGCTGACTGCTCTAATCAGCATGAATGATCTTAAAAATGCACTGGACAGTATGGAACTGGACAAAGCTCCTGGTCCGGATGGGTTTCCTGTTAGATTCTATCTTTCCTGTTGGGCCATAATAAAAAATGACCTTCTGAGAATGGTCAAGAAATCTCAATCTTGTGCAAAGATCAAAGGCGGCATCAATTCAGCGTTTCTGGCCTTGATTCCAAAAGAGAAAGGTGCAACTGATTTCAGCAGATTCAGGCCAATCTCGTTGTGTAACTCTAGTTACAAGCTGATCACAAAAATTATAGCCAATCGCCTCAAGAAAATATTACCGGCCATTATCCCTGAAAACCAAGGAGGATTCATCAAAGGGAGAAAGATTCTTGACAACATAGTGTTGGTGCAAGAAGCTGTTCATTCAAGCTATCACTGAAAGGAGAAAGGTATGGTGATTAAGCTTGACTTGGCAAATTCTTTTGACAGGGTAAAGCATGAATTCCTGTTTATGGTTATGAAGAAAATGGGCTTCTCTTCAGCCATCATTAATTGGATAAAAGCATGCATTGCCTCTCCTTGGATAGCGCCTTTGGTAAATGGGCGACCTTCAGATTTTTTCCAAGCCTCTAGGGGCCTAAGACAAGGTTGCCCTTTGTCCCCGCTTCTTTATGCCATTCAAGCCTCAGTTCTCAGCTTTCAACTGGACCATAATCAACAGACTCAAATCCTTCCTGGCCTTCGCATGGTTCACCATGTCAAAGACATAAATCATGCCCAATTTGCTGATGATATGTTATTGCTGGGTGGGGCAAGCATAAACTCTGCTAAATCCTTCAAGAAGGAGCTGGACATTTATAGAGAAGTCTCGGGCAGCAAGATCAACTTTCTAAAAAGCACAATCTATAGCTGGAACTGCTCGATTAAGGAATTATCAGATATTGCAAGGATTCTTGATATGGAAGGGTCCTGGGCCTGGGACTCCTTTAAATACCTGGGGATACCAATCTTCAAGACCACTCCTAAAGTTGCCCATTGGATGCCCCTGCTGGACAAGATTAAAAGCAGAATCCATGCCTGGGGAGCTTCATGGCTGAATAATGCGGGGAAGATCATTCTGATGAAAGCTGTCCTCTCAAGTCTTCCGTTATATCAGCACTCCATCCTCCTTGCCCCAAAAACCTTCATCAACAAAATGGAAGCTCTTCTAAGGTGTTTTTTGTGGGAAGGGGGAAAAAACAATAAAAGAAGGCTGCATCTTGTTAAATGGGATACTATTAAAAAGCCATTTATGGAAGGAGGACTACAAATTCGCGATTTGGCCGCTCAAAATCTGGCTTTGGGAACCAAGCTGCTTTGGGACATTGTCTCTGGAAAATTAAGTTGGAGCAAGAAAGTCATGTGAAGAAAATATTTTCATGGGAAGAGCCTTAGATGCTTGGACCAGCCTCCTCGAACCTCCAAAGGTTCTCCTGTTTTTAAACTCTGTATCAAAGCTTTGGAACATTTTAGTCATAAGCTGTATTGGATTCCAGGTAATGGGAAAAAAAAAAGAATTTGGGATGATCCCATTATGGGTGATCAACCTTTGAGTCAGATGGAAGAACTTACCAATATCAAAGACTGGCTCCAGGCTCGCAATCTGAACACCCTCTGGGACATCTCCACTTGGACGGAGGATAGTCTTTGGGACAGCTGGCAACTGGGGGAGGTCCCTCAGTGGCTGGATGGTGAAGCCTTAATTCTTTTGGATAAACTACAAGGGAAAGCTCCCTTAAAAGCTTCAGCAAAGGAAAAACGAGGGTGGGGATCTGTCTCAGGTTCGTATTCTGCATCTGAAGGATACAAAATTATTATGGCCACTCCGAATGTTCCTCCAAAACCTGCTCAATGGAAATTTATTTGGGATTCCCCCTCTCTTCCCAAAATTGATTTCTTCTGCTGGACGTTAGCTCACAACAATATTCTCACTCGTGATAATCTCCGCAGGCGTGGTATGGAAGGACCATCCTGGTGCAATCTTTGCATGTTGGAGGAAGAAATAGCTGATCATTTGTTCTTATCCTGCCCTTTTGCGCTAGAATTATGGAAGGGGATCCTTATGCTAAATTCTGATAAATTCGAGCTCCCTAGAAACATCCCAAATCTTTTCCAAACCTGGAGCAAATTATCTCCATTTGGTCTTTCCAAAAATCACCTTCTCAAAAATTGTTGGCTGTGGCTCCCCAAGATCGTTTGCTGGAAGTTGTGGCTGGAAAGGAACAACATATTATTCAGAAACGAAAGCTGCAATTCATCCAGAGTCATCACCAAAGTCAAAGCTCTATTGGGAGAAACTCTTGAAGCCAACTCTACCAAAAAGCCTGGAAAAGCTCTGAACAGAGAGGAGGATCTCTGGTTGAATGGACTGGTCCCTAACCATAAGGACTGTGCCACCCTTTCTGCTAGCGTCCACTCCAACTGGGAAATTAGGATGGAGGAGCAAGAGTTCATTAAGTGGAGGTCGGCTCTGAATGAACATTGTCTTTTTTTTTACGGGGCCTCCAAAGGCAACCCTGGTATCGCAGGAGGAGGTGGGGTTCTCTTGGGTCCTGATGGTTCTAATGTGATGTGGTTTTCTTGGGGTCTGGGCAGGGAATCTAACAATAGAGCGGAGGCTCTTGCTCTGTGGCAGGGTCTATTTCAAGCGAACAAAGGTAACTTCCTATCCATTTCAGTCTTCGGGGACTCCAGGATCATTATCCAGGCGTTGAATACCAATAAGAATCCTTCTCAGCTCCATTTATCAGCCATCCTCAGGAAAATCAGACTTATATTGCCCAAATTCCAAAAGATCTCTTTCTATCATATTCCCAGGAAATTAAATACCCAAGCAGATATGGAAGCCAATCTCGGCGTTCTGCGGAGTAAAAGATCTCTGTCCGTTAACTATGTCGACTCCTTATGCAATATCCCTTAAGTCCTGTGCTCTTTGGGCCTTTTTTCTCCTGGGTATTCCTCTGCTCCGTAGGCCCTTCCATCCTCCCTACTATCTGAACCGCAACAATTTTAATGATCATCTGAAAAAAATCTTGGTTCAATCCCTAATGAAGCAGTCTGACCTTTTCTCCCAGCTTCACGCCCTGTGTTTTGTCCCAGTTTTCTCTACTGTAAGCATCTGGATGAAGGAAGGTTAGGTGATCAACTTCTGCATTTTGGCATAAGCAAAAACGCTCTGTTCTCTTTCCATAGCGAATCCAAAGGATATAGAAAGAAGGGCTCCTTTTGTGATATCTTGGAAAGCCTTATGAAGAACCTGATCGTTGATCCGGAGGGACCTCACGCCACCAGCTCCACTCGTCTTCCAGCGTTCATCTGTGGACCTGTCAACAATCTCAGCGCTTCTTATTTCGATGCCTTCTCCAACGCTCCAATCGATCACGACAGCATGGAGTTTAGAATTCTGCAGTGGGGTATATTCAATCTCTGCTACATTGTTTACTGTCTCAGGAGGAAAACTACGCTCTGCGCTCTTAGCCAGAGCAGTACTGTAATTGCACAATGCCACTGCATTGGCGCCCTATAATAAAATTTAACCGCTTCTGTCTAAAAAAAATACTCCTTTCTATAAACATTTGCAGAGAAGTGTTATGCCAAGCTTTTGGAGGTCTATGATTCCCCATCCCCCACAACTTCTTTGGATGAGTCAAATTTGAGAGTTTAACAAGGTGGAAACTTCTTCTCTCTTTGTTCCACCCCCAGATAAAATTTTTGGTTGATCTGTTTAGTTTGTGGATTATATTTACAGGAATGAAAAATAAATGAGCCCAGTATACCATTAATTGGACCAGAACTGCTTGAGTTAAAATCGCCCTCCCAGCAATTGAAAGACATTTAAATTCTCATCCAGCGATTCTCATGAAGTACTGGTCATGGATCCACATCTAGTCTGACGATGTGTAGCCCACAGGTTATAAATGAAATCCCAGGTATTTCAGGTCATCTTTGAGTAGTTTAGATTTTATATTGAAGAGTTGAACCGGATGAACAATAAGTTCCGCATTTACGACCTCCAGATGGAAAGACGACTTGTCGTCATTTATACACATCCCCATAGCTCTTTGAAACTTTCCCAATATGTCATGTAAACAAGTCCATGAGGCTCGACAAAGCATCGCTGAAAGTAGGATGTCATCTACAAACAAGTTGTGCGAAATAGAAATATCTTGACTAATTGCCAAAGGGCGACATCTCTTTTCTCTGACGGCCCCTTTTATATGAAGATTTAAAGAGTCCATGACCAGAATAAAAAGGAGAGGGGACAGTGAACATCCCTACCTCAGGCCTCTGGCAGTAGGGAAGAAAGAAAAAGGGGTACCATTTATAAGAACAACATAGTTTACATTTTCAACACAGGCCATTATCCAATTAAAACATTTGTTATTGAAGTCAATTTTGGAAAGGAGACACCTTAAGAAACCCCAATCAATGTAGTCATAAGCTTTCTTGAGATCTAATTTCAATAAAACAGTTTCAGCTTTTTTAGTGTGCATCGAGTGAAGGCATTCCTGAATAAGAGCAACAGCCTCTAAAATGTTCCTACCCTTAAGGAAACCATGCTGCTCTTGGAACTGGTTGCAATTTTCATAAGTGGTTTCTAAAGCATGGTGTTGTATATAAAATCATTTTTCGGAAATTTAAATATTTTTATAAATTGATATTTTTTTTTAGTGGTTTTTGGTCTAGACTTTTGAATTTGCATTAGTGAAATGTTCTAAGGATGACAATTTTAAGATGTTTATTAATTGCCTAGAATATAGAGAGAGTACATTCACTTTGAGCTAAGGTATTTGGTGGTTTATCTTTCATAATATTGTTAGTTTAGTTTAATTTATTTATGTAGTTTTAAGTATATTAAATTTTTATTTTTATTAGAAATTATTTATAAAAAATTTATTATAGCTTTCATAAAACTTTAAAGGATAATTTTTAGTATTAGTTTAATTAGTCATTATTAATGTTGTAGGGTATTTGGTTAATTCTATGTAGGGTATTTGGTTAACTCTATGTAGGGTATGTCAGCAAGCGCCTAGTTCAAATCCTCGTAGACAAGATATACTATGTCAATGAATTTACTAGGAATGTCGTCCACAAATGTGGGGAAGCATCTCTTAGTTTCCCCACATGATTTATCTTGGGACAAAAAAATTTAGAAGACATATTACAACTTATGTCTTACTACGTGTTAGAGTGGATATCACAAATTGTCTACTTAAAGAAATCTCAATAAAGATTGTTAATAGGGTATAATAGCAAACCTGGACTGTGAACAAGATGTGTTACGTACATATCATGTTTTATTGATGGACAACTAATGACTTCCAATCCAAACTATTTGTATTCTATCTATTATAATTTGATATAATTTTTTTCAAGGGAAGAACAAAAGGAAAAATCCCTATAATCCCACTTGTTGATAAGGTGTCAAGGAATATAACCATCTTTTTCGAGGGAAGATCAAAAAGAAAAATCCATGCAATCCCACTTAGTAAATCCCACTCAATAATAAGGTGTCAAGGAATATAATAATCTAGTGTAAGTTGTGTTACTACTCAAACTAGCAGGGGACCTATAAGGGATCCTTAAAGGGAAAATGTTAGGTCAAGGGCAACAAGCGCCCATTATCTCCCAAGCTTAGGCTCCCTTCTATTTATGGACTTTCACTGATGGGAGGAGACTCAGTATATTATGGATGGAGTCACCATGAAGGATAAATCAATGAATGGGTATGAGTGACCCAAACAATCCCTTTCCCAGAAGAGCTTGAAGGATGGAGCTTGCTTGCTTTCTAAGTAAGGTACAATGTCTTCAAGGGAAAGGAAGGGAGGATTTGAGGGTTAGGTTTATGGGATATGACTTGTGAAGGAGTTTCCCAATCACTAAAATCCTTATTGAAATTGGTATCCCGAATGGTTCTTAAAGAATTGTCTTTTCAAAAGAACAGGACCACATGGGACCAAGTGGACCCAGTCTAGGGTAGGGGAGAAGAGTATGGCAACCAATGATGTTCCTAACCTAGACAAGGTATGGAAATGGATCAAAGAAAAAATATCCACTTAAAGGTTTGAATTGATCCAATAAAGTACTAGCCTTTGGAGATGTTAGGGAAAAGTTTGATCCTAAAGTTAGGGCTTGGATTTTCTCACAACTTCACTGTCAAATGGCCTCAAATTTGGATGAGGTCTTGAGGAAACATCAGCGCAGAAAACTCTAAGAGATCAAACTTTTTGGAGGATTAGCTTGTCGGGAAAATGATGCCCTCGGTGACCCAATTTGGCGAGACTTGGGAACAGGTGAAAAGATATTATTTTAGGTGACCACCTCTTGGCAGATTAGTGCCTTAGTCTTAGGAGAATGGAGTCTATGATGAATATGAGTGAGAATATTTGATTCCCAGTCAAGGAGGCCTCAAGACTACTTCGCTAGCTCTTTAGGTCAAAGAGAAGCAATCTTGCGGCCTTTATACTTCGATGTGCAAAGGAGATTTCGTTCACTATGTTATCACTCAGAAGTTTTCCCTAGAAGTTATCAAAAGAAGGAATAATCTGAGGTAACCACAAACCAATTTTCAGACTCAGGTTCTAGCTAACCTAAGTCCAGAGATGGCTCTCTCTTTATAATTTAGCTTTGTATTGATGAGATTTTAGGCTAGTTCTTAGTGTTCACGGGGTTTTGATTTTAGATTGAGTGGTGGAATTCTAGGAGCAAATGGATAGAGCTAGATCTTCAAGCCATTAGGCTATGGAGTCAATAAAAGGATAACATAACCGAATCAAATCATTAAAGGGAATGTTCACAAGGCAGGCTAGCAAAGCAAAGGCAAATTTTTAGGTCTAATGGGTGAAATGATTCTAACCAGGGTGAAAGGGCACTTAAGAATCCTTGGACCGAGATCAGAATGAAGAAAAGAGGGTGATCATGAGCAAAGGGAAACTAAGAATCCTTTACTATAGACCAAAGAGGAAACTACGGGAGCTAAGGAGTAGTTAAGAATTCCCTAGCTAAGATAGTTTAGTAGAAAACATTCCGAATGTAAACAGTCAAGACAGAGTGCATTTAAGCAATTTCTGAAATATCATTCCTAGTTATACATTCAGATTTTTAGAAAAACATACATGATTATGAAAGACATGAGAAAAAACAACAATAAACATGAGAGAATACTTATTTGTTTTCGCTTTACACAAGAATCATGTAAAATATCTGATCTTTATTCCTTGATCCAGCAAGCCAATCCAATCATTGATACACTAGAATTTTGATTTGAGAGAAAAAGTCTATAGAAATACCCCTAGGAGATTTCATTCACATTACATGGCCCATGCATTAAGAGATGTTATAATAGAGACAAAATTCCACAATTTAAAGTAGTAAATGCATGCAACAATTAGCCCTAAGAATAACAAAAATCCCAATCCAATATATATGACAAAGTAAAACAATAATAACATTAAAATTATTACATTTAACATGATATATCCAACCATCCACAATTGACAAAAGAGAACTCCAAGATAAGATAGACCAATATCCACACATCAAAATTCATCCATAGAGCTCCAATTCATCCTCTAGAAAAAGTGCGAAATTCTCAAGAGAGAGAAAAGATCCAATCCAAATTGATGATGAAATAATAAACTCATATCACTTGTATTTACACACTAATGAGGAGTTAAAATTAGTCTCCTTGGCCTACATAAGCCCCAAAAATAAAATAATGTTCTAATAATCCAACTTTTGGTGACAAGCCCACCAAAATAGCTCATAAATGAAAGAATAAGCTCTCAAGAGGTCAAATAATAATCTATGCATGTCGTAGGGCCCTCTAAGAGGTCTAATGTGGTCCATGGGCACCATAATGAAGAGTAGGGCCCTTAAAACCAATGGACAAGGGGTTGGACCCTAGTAATAACTCGTGGTGCTCCAAATGACATGTGGAGGCACACAAGTGTCCTCATGGGTCTCCAAACAAATCAAAGATGTGTGTAGACCACCTGCAAGGGCTAGGATGATGGTGTAGGTGATGCCACATCATCGTGCAAGTCTTGATCATCTGCCAAGTGTATTTTGCAAATGCGGGGCCAACTGGGCATGATGGATTAAGTGCATCTTCCTTGTCCAATAAGTGAACAACGAGCAACCTCAAAATGGATGTGGGGATCCATGGAGTGTTGTCTGCTGTTGTGGAGGCCCGTGGCTCTCAACGCACACCCTACATGTGCCAATGTAGCCCTCTAGAGAATTAGGACCCCATACAGGGAGACCAAACCCAAGATGGATACCATCTGCAATCCTTCATAAGATCCAATGTGTCCCCTAGCCTTCCAGTACAACAAGTCATTAGAGAATTAAGTAAATGAGTTTACCAATCATGGACCATAGGTGGGGACTTCCTAATGTTCTTCCCTTCCATTATGGGCTTCGGGATGTGCCAATGTCTCCTAAACTCCAAACGGGGTTAACCAAGAATCCTATAGATGGTTTCTACTTCTAAAGGGGATAATATATTCAAGGTAAATCCTTCAAAAGGCGGTGGCATGTAACAGATAGGTGAATGAAGTAGGGGATGAGAAGGGGCAGCCCTAGGCCACATGCTGGGGTACAAGGATAGCTAATAAAAGGGAAGCCCGCATTTGGGGTTATAATGTATAAGAGGGAGCAATCCTGGTACATGAGGTGGTCAGGCCTTGATTTTTCCACCCTTTTTATATGCCTTTTGCCTTTTTATGATTTTTCTTTCATTAATTGCTCGGGGCTTAAGAGATAAGAGTATGATGCATAAGATATAACATTGAATACCCCCTTTTAAGGTAGGGCATTCATTGCCCACTAGGGGTTGGGACAATCATAGGTTCCTTTATGATGAAGGAGGTTCATAGAACCTGCAGGAAGCAGGGTGATGGCCATGATGATGGGGTAGAGCTCATGTATCTGCTTTTGCTCACGTGCTAAATGTGTTAGTCTCGACCATCTTTTGCATTTTGTGGTACATTTTCCTGTTGAATGTGGCCAAATATGTTTTTATATTTCTTTTTAGTTGCATCAACCTCTGGGGCATCATTCCAAGCCTGACCCAAGGTGTGGGCAAGGGGAAGGTGCGAGCTAACCCTATGTGGACCCAATGGATAACCATAAATTACAGAGATAACCATATACACAAAGATGCAACGGAAATAATGCTTCATTTCATTAATGGAAAATACTGAAATATGCTTACAACAAGAAATGGAAATAAACCAGCTAGGGCGATGGCAGCTTATCTTTGAGAAGAGATGTGTGGCTACATGCCTCTGAACTGTGTTACAATGAGGCTCGAAGGCCTATTTATTGTTGAGAAACAATGGAAAAACCCTTCGCATTCCAAAACCTAACCCTGGAAGATGAAACGCCAAATTGTGGGCCCCGTTTTTGGGTAAGTTGGTACGTCAACTTCCCAGGGCCGCGAATTGGTTGTCTTATCTCCGATTGATGCGCATGATAGCCCGTTGGAAAGATCTCTCCGAGGACTACGACGAAAAAGACGATTTTTAAATAGAAAAATCGCTGGCAATTTGTTTCCCAAAAAACGTCGTTTAGGGCCTCAAAACGGCTCCGGAAGTTTAGGACCCGAAAAACTGCTAAAAATAGTAAACTGTGCTATAATTAAGGAAACTGAAAGAAGAACTAGAGGGGATCCACGTGGAATTAGCGGGTGGCCACCAATATCCACCTGGATCAAGGAATGTGGGCATATGTGGGAGAAATGATGAATGGGGTAATAATGAGTGGGAAGATGGTAATATAAGTGGATGAGGGAGCGAGACCACACAATCAAAATCGGGGTTTCCCATGAAATGCCATCCCTAAAGCCAAATGGTCAGTAAAAGAGATCCCACGGGACTATAATACAAGGTTAATATCTAAAAAGGGTTTAGGGAACAAGGGCACATACCTAACCCATTATTTTCGTCGAGTCCCCCCATTAATCCATGCCAAGAAGTGTCCATTATAAGCAAACTACAATACTCAATTACCAAATGACAAGGCATACCTTTAGGTTCGAGAGGCCCACCTTCAAACATACGATCACAACAGATGGGCGAGGGACCACATGGCTGGCTCAGGTGGCATAGAAATGGCATAATGAGCTATATGATGGCTGCAAGGGGTTGCTGGTTGCCGACTGAGGACCATCTTGGAGAAAAAAAATCTCCTGAGGATATCTGTTGGCCAGATAAATCGTTCTTGCGGACAAGACCGATCTCCCTAGTATCAACTGATATCTAGCAAAAAGAAGGACAAGCAAATCTACTTTTCTCTAAACATATTGTGATTCATTGATAAAAACTAAGAGGTGTTTTAGACCCTACCTTAAGTCCAACGCTAGTTTGTGGCAGCCTTGCTCCGACAGCTCCAAAAGAGTTTCCTTTTAATAACCTGCAATCACAAACAAGCACACATCAAAGAACACCTACATAGATAATATAATAAATCATGTTCATCATAGTGATCAAGGAGTCTATGAAATAAACTATAAAGCACAACTTATTGAGAAAAATAAACTTGATTGTATTAACTTTGAAATAGAAGAACTTTACAACCTTGGTGCCTTGATGTTGTACAAGCTCTTCCCAGGGTCCAAACAGGAATCTCCTCTACTTT